>CM047749.1:14918-106850 GCA_026225825.1 Pistacia integerrima
CTTGGTGTTCCAATGGCAAAATGGTCAATGTATTCTGAGCAACAGATGAATGCATTCCAAATGGTGAAAATTTTTGGAGTGGCTGTGGAGTTGAGATTGGATTATAGAAATATTAGTGGAGAAGTTGTGTCAGCAGATGAGATAGCAAGAGCTATAAAATGTGTGATGGAGAATGATAATGAAGCGAGGAAGAAGGTCAAAGAGGAGATTGAAAAGAGCTATAAAATGTGTCAGCAGTAATGAATGGTGGATCTTCATTTGCTGCATGTGGATGCTTGATTGAGGATGTATTAGGAAACATGTCATGAAGAAGAGGATATATGTTTAGTGAAATATTATATGTACTATTAAAAAGATTTTCATTCTCTAAATAAGTCTGAGGATATATGGTATTAGCTTTAAGATAAGTTAGAATAGTAATATTAATTGCAAAACAACAGCACTAGAGTTACCATGTAGCATTATGCAATTATTGGGGATCAATCAACTTCATTCATAAGATTGAGAAGAATAGATGAACTCAATTAAACATGTCATGAAGAAGAGGATATATCTTACATTCCCTTTTATAGTTTTTAAAAGGATAACTGAAAAATAGCTTACAACAACACTTACAAGAAGTTACAGAATAATAAAAACTGAAAATAACTTCATTTGGTTTTCTCTAAAACTGAAACTCTAAACCATGCCTCGGCACAGTGCCTAGGCATCAAGCATTCTGGAATTTTAGTTCCAGCTTCTTCCTTGTGTGCCACGGCATGCGTCCCTTCTACTTGCGGGCTGTGAGCCCTTCTACCAAAACGTGTTCATTATTTAACAGATACTTCCTTATTGCTCAGAAACTATTGGCCTAATAACAAATACTGTTAAGGAAATGACTTCTAGCCGCTTCTCTTGCCTACCATATTCAGTAGATGCTAAGATTATACCAGTTGACCAAGGTGATATAAATGGTGACAAAGGTTCCTTAAATCAAGACACTACACCTACAAGATATTTAAGGTATCAATCTGTCAACCTGTAAATTGATTCAATCTCCCTTAATTGTCTCAATTATGTAAATCTTGTAAATTTCTCCATATTTGTACTCTTCTATTTATACTGAAATTTAACTCTCTCTAATCTCATCTTGAATTAGAGATTTCCAAAGACTATCGAATTGTTTTACCCATAGTTTGATTATGACCTCTTGACTATTTCTTAAATAAGTTTTCGAGAGTTGTAGAGGTGTATACATCATGTACTGTACATTTAACCAATAAATTTCTAAAAAGGAAAAATATACTTCATCTTCTGTCATCACATTTACCACTAACAATGAAGATAGCTGAGCTTGTGTTCATCCCTGGACCAGGCGCTGGCCAACTAGCTCCCCAAATTGAGTTTGCAAAGCGCTTGTTAGATCGAGATGAACGTTTCTCAATGACTGTTTCTCCTTTTGGCACCTCTCCTACAGTTTGCATGCACAAAATCACTTGCAGAATCTATTATTTCAATAAGGTTCATCAATCTTCCTCCTCCTGTAGACCTCTCCTTCAAAAGAGGTTCATAAATCTGTAGAAAAGTTTTTAGTTGAGTTTATAGATTGTCATAGAGCTTGTGTTAAAGAAGCTATTGTCAAGCATGTGCTTTAAAACTCTTAAGTCAGTTCCATTTCTTTGGGTTGGTTGTTGATTTTCTTTGTACATCAATGATAGATGTGGGAAATGAACTTGGAGTTCCTACTTATTTGTTCTACTCGTCTAGTGAAGCTTTTCTTGGTCTCGTCTTTGTACCTTCCAATTCGACATGATGAAGTAGGAAGAGAAATTGAAGAGTTTGATGGTGAGTTGGTGATCCCTAGTTATATTAATCCAGGTTCCAAGCGGTAGTGCACTTTGAAGTTTTGTTGAACAAGCATGGTGGCTACACTATAGTTATGAACCATGGAAGAAGATACAAGGAGACCAAAGGGATTATTGTCAACACATTTGAGGAGCTGGAATTATTGGGGATCGGTGATCACTCAACTTCATTTTTAAATTTTATGACCTGTTCTCAATGATCCAAAGTTGTGTCTTTTGTGTTCTACCCGTCTGTTCAAAAGTGCGTGTCAACACTTGTTACTTAATAACATATTAGTCTTTTGGAAGTTGACAAGTGTCTTTATCCCTAACATTTGATACTTCCTTATTGCTCGAAATTATTTGCTGATAACATATACCCCGTAGTTTGGTTATGACCTCTTGACTATTTCTTTTAAATAAGTTTTGTGTATACATCATGTCTTGTACATTTAATCAATAAATTTTGAAAAAGGGAAAATATTATACTTTCATCTTTTCTCATCACAAAAGCCACCACCAAATATGAAGAAAGTTGACCTTGTGTTCATCCCCTGTACGCGCGAGCCACGTAGGTCCCCAAATTGAGTTTGCAAAGCGCTTGCTAGATCGAGATGATCGTTTCTCGGTGACTTTTCTTCTCATTGATTCTCCTTTTGGCCCCTCTCCTTGGTTGCACACACCAAATCATTTGCGAATCTAATACTTCAATAAGGTTCATCAATCTATCTCCTCCTGTTGACTTCTCTCCTTCACAAGAGGTTCATAAATCCTTTGAAAAGTTTATGACTGAGTATATAGATTGTCATAGAGCTAGTGTTAAAGAAGCTATTGTCAAGCATGTGCTTTCCGGTTCTAACTCAACTCCACTTGCTGGATTGGTAGTTGATTTCTTTTGTACATCAATGATAGATGTGGGAAATGAGCTTGGTGTTCCTTCTTATTTGTTCTCCCCTTCTAGTGCATTCTTGTTGGTCTCTTGCTATACCTTCCAACTCCACATGGAAGAGAAATTGAAGGGTTTGTGTGATTTGTTGATCCCCGATTATGTTAATCCAGTTCCGGCCCGATGGTCGCTGAAGTTTTGTCGAACAAGCATGGTGGCTACACTACAGTTATGAACCATGGAAGAAGATTCAAGGAGACCAAAGGGATTATTGTCAACACATTTGAGGAGCTGGAATCTCATGCGGTTAAGTCTCTAATGAATGATTTTGATCATGTTCCACCTGTTTACACAGTTGGACCGGTGATTGTTCTCAAGGGTGAAAGCAATAAGTTAGTTTCGGATGAGACACAAAAAGATGATGAGATCATGAAATGGCTTGATCATCAACCAGATTCATCAGTTGTTTTCTTGTGCTTTGGAAGCCAAGGGAGCTTTGGAGAAGAGCAAGTGAAAGAAATTGCAGTTGGATTGGACCAAACTGGGGTGAGGTTCTTGTGGTCATTACGGAAGCCACCACCAAAGGATAAACTTGAAAGGCCTAGTGATTACAAGAGTGATGATCTCCTGGAAATCTTGCCAAATGGGTTCTTCGAAAGTGTTGAAAAATGGCTTTTAGCAAATCACATGGGGTAGAAGTGATAATGGAGAAAGGTTTAGGGACTTTTATGTAATAGGCCAAAATGAGTTAGTTTGTCCCACATTGAAAAGGAATGAAAAGTGGGAAACTTTTGGGGCCTATATATAAGGACCTAAATCAATGTTAATTGTATCCCAAGTTGTAATTCCATTATACTTCTTTTGTTTAGGGTTCTTTCTTTAATGACCCTTTAGTTTGTAAGTTTTGTTGTATCTCCCCTTTGTTTTGGGTATTTGTTGTATTGCCCAAATATTTGTAATATTGTTTGGAGATAGTGGAGCTTGTTTGCGCGCCGAGGGACGTAGGTTTTAATACCGAACCTCGTTAATTCTGGTATTCTTTATTTTTTGCATTTAATTTTGGCAATTTATTTATGCTTTACTACTTGTATTATTATATTCAATAAGCTAGCGTTAGAGTTTATGTTTCCGTTGCATAACAATTGGTATCAGAGCCTAGGTTTAGGACAGTGAGTAGCTATTTGTATGGTTATATGCATGTCTAGGAAAATTCTCAAAAAGACGATAAAAGTCTAAGGAGATGGATTTTAAGTGGGACCATTTGTGACCCCTCCATTGTTTCCTGGGAATTTTCCTGGTGCGTATTTAATCATTTCAGCACTTACTACTACCTAGGGCTATTGTTAATTTTTTGGTTAGCTATTGAATATAATAATTTGTGGAGCTTGGTTATTGGGAATTTTGTTTACCAAGCCAATTGAGTAAGGCATAAATGGCATCACCGTCTGAGGATTCATCGTTCGAGGCAGCACCGTTTGCGGCACCACCATCCGCACAATAAAGATGATAACGGTTTCAAATGCAAAAATTGATGTTGAAAAATTTGATGGCCAAAATAATTTTGGCTTGTGGCAGAGTGAGGTAATGGATAGCTTGTATCAGCAGGATCTAGATATTGTTCTGGAGGAGGAAAAACCAGAAGATGTCTATGAGAAAGACGGGTGAGGTTGAACGTAAAGCGTGTGGGATGATCCGCTCATGTCTTTGTAGAGCGAAATATCCATTCATGAAAGAGACGTCTGCAAATAAGTTATGGAAGGCATGGAAAACAAATACATGAAGAAAAGTAATGAGAATCGGCTCTATTTGATGAAAAGACTGTTTCGTCTTCAGTTAAGACCAAGTACAAATATCAGTAGCCATATTGATACATTTAACAGATTAATTGCTGATTTGTTAAATTTGGATGAAACATTCAAAGATGAGCATAAGGCTATGTTATTAATTGGATCTCTTCCAGATGAGTTGGACTATCTTAGTATTACACTTCTTCATGGGAAAGAAAAATTGTCCTTTGAAGAAGTTTGTTCTGCTCTGTCCAATCATGAAATTCGGAAGAAGGATCAGAAGGAGAATAGAGATGAGTCAGCAGAAGCCCTTGTAGCAGGAGGGTGGAGTCAGAGTCGTAAGAATGAGAGAAGAGGAATATCTCGTTCGAAGGGAAAACTCAGTTGGGATCAATGTGCCTTTTGTCGTGAGAAAGGGCATTGGAAGAAATTTTGTCCGAAATTGCAAAAGAAAGAGGGCAAAGCTACTTCTGATGCATGCGTTATTGAGCGTGAAGAGGATGAGTCAGATTTCTGTCTAGTTAGCCTGCCATCCACCTCTGGATCAAATGAGTGGATTATGGATTCAGGTAGTACCTATCATATGTGTCCTCACCAGGACTGGTTCTTTAATTTAGAAGAACGTGATGGAGTTGTTTATATGGGCAATGATGATGCTTGTAAAACAAATGGGATAGGTTCAATTCGGTTGAAGAATCATGATGGCTCAACTAGAACTCTGACAGATGTTCGGTATGTACCAAAGTTGAAAAAGAATCTCATCTCTTTGGGAGCCTTGGAATCTAAAGGCTTCACGGTGAATATGCAAGATGGAATTCTAAGAGTTTCTTTAGACGCTCTTGTGGTAATGAAAGGCAGAAGGAGAAACAACTTGTATTACTATAATGGTAGTGCAGTTATTGGAACGGCAGCTACAGTCGTACAGGAGGATATAGATTCAGAAATGCTCAAGGTGGGGCATATGTGTGTGGAGCATACTCAGCAGCAGGTGGAGTTTGAAACAACAGTTGAACCAGATAGTGTCCACAAGACAGAAAGTGATTCTGAGGTGACTAATGTGGATACTATTGATGAAAAGGAGATTTTACCCCAAGAATCTCCTCAGCAACAGGAATTGATTGCATACAATAGGCCAAGACGAGAAATTCGCAAGCCTGTTCGTTTCGCTAATATGGTGGCTTATGCACTTCCAATCATAGATGTTGATATTCTTACTACTTATAAAGAAGTAGTTAGGAGTTCAAATTGTGAATCATGGAAACCGACCATGAATGATGAAATGCGATCCCTACATAAGAAGGCGATTAGGTGCAAATGGGTGTATGCAAAGAAGAAGAGATTTCCTAATAGAGAAGATATTCGGCACAAGGTTAGGTTGGTAGTAAAGGGATACGCTCAAATGGAAGGATTTGATTACAGTGAAGTGTTTTCTCCTATGGTAAAGTATTCTTCCATTCTAAATTTGCTAACCTTGGTGGCACAGTTTGATTTTGAACTAGTTCAATTGGATGTGCAAATCGTGTTTTCACATGGTAGTTTGGAAGAGGAAATCTACAAGACTCGGCGGATGATTATAGGGTTCTTTGGAAACAAAACTTGGGTTTGCAGATTGAAGAAATCGCTATATAGTTTGAAGCAGTCACCAAGACAGTGGTACAAGCGATTTGATCAACGTATGATGGGCCATGGGTACACAAGGCATGATATTTCACAAGCAGTTAGTATGGTGAGCAGGCATATGTATGATCCTGGTAAAGGACATTTGCAAGTTGTGAAATGGTTTCTACAGTATATTTTATGTACTATAGATATTGGTTTAGTTTTATGTGTAGGATTATATTGAAAATGGGAAAATGATTTTCCAGAAGATTGGCACAGAAGATAATCCTACAGACATGTTGACTTCAGTAATGACAAGGGTCAAGTTCATTTATTGTTTGAACTTGATCAACATCCTGCGAGCTTGACTATGTCTTTTTGGTGCTTTTGAAGGTGTTGCAAAATTTGGCAGAAGAATACAAAACTTTGAAGATTTGCTAATTCGCCAAGGTGGAGATTTGTTGAAAAATGGCTTTTAGCAAATCACATGGGGTAGAAGTGATAATGGAGAAAGGTTTAGGGACTTTTATGTAATAGGCCAAAATGAGTTAGTTTGTCCCACATTGAAAAGGAATGAAAAGTGGAAAACTTTTGGGGCCTATATATAAGGACCTAAATCAATGTTAATTGTATCCCAAGTTGTAATTCCATTATACTTCTTTTGTTTAGGGTTCTTTCTTTAAGGACCCTTTAGTTTGTAAGTTTTGTTGTATCTCCCCTTTGTTTTGGGTATTTGTTGTATTGCCCAAATATTTGTAATATTGTTTGGAGATAGTGGAGCTTCCGTTTGCAGCGCCCGAGGACGTAGGTTTTAATACCGAACCTCGTTAATTCCTGGTATTCTTTATTTTTGCATTTAATTTTGGCAATTTATTTATGCTTTACTACTTGTATTATTATATTCAATAAGCTAGCGTTAGAGTTTATGTTTCCGTTGCATAACAGAAAGAACAAAGAAGATTGGTTTTGTGTGTGGATGGGCACCACAAAAGGCGGTCTTGGCACACAAATCAGTGGGAGCATTTGTGTCACATTGTGGGTGGAATTCAATATTGGAGAGCTTGTGGTTTGGTGTTCCAATTGTGACGTGGCCTCTGTATGCTGAGCAACAGCTTAATGCATTCCAAATGGTGAGAGATTTGGGATTGGGTGTGGAGTTGAGATTGGATTATAGGATAATGAATGGCGAAGTTGTGGTTGCAGATGAGATAGCAAGAGCCATAAAATGTGTAATGGAGAGTGATAATGAGGTGAGGAAGAAGGTGAAAGAGAAGAGTGAAAAGAGTAGATTAGCAGTGATGGAGGGAGGATCTTCATATGCTGCATTTGGAGGCTTGATTGATGATGTATTAAGAAATAAAGCCATGAAAGAAGCATATAGTTTTAGTTAATCATATTTAGTCCTTAATGATGTATGGATTTGTTCCATTTGCCTTCTTCCCCGTGACGAGGCAGATCCCCTAAGGCCCCAACAACATTATTGCATCTACTTTCTCTCTTTCAGTTTCACTATTCACTACCACCAGCAACAATGAAGAAAGTTGGGCTTGTTGTCATCCCTGCACCAGGAGTAGGCCACCTGGTTTCCACTATCGAGTTGGCAAAGCGATTGTTACATGGAGATGATCGTTTCTCAGTCACTGTTCTTCTCATGGATTCTCCTGTTTGCAGCTCCCTTTCAACTGCATATATCAAATCACTTGCAGAGTCTTATTTCTTCAATAATGTTCATGGATTCTACTTTCTACCAGGGGTTCATAACTAGTACTATCTCTTCACCTTACTGCGTAACAGTGAGAAAATATGACTTTAATGATGTGAAATATCTTAAATAATTAAATGTGTAGCATCCAAGAAGTAACCATTACCATGAAACTAAGCACCAATAAAGAAAGCTGAACTACTCTTGTCACGAAGCCACCTAATTTTGACCCTCATCACGAAGTACTTCCCATTCCCTAAATCACTTGCATTCTCAAAATTAAACTAAGTGGTTTGAAATTGGATTTATCTCACGTCCCTATATTCCTACTCTTAAATTAATTTAAGACTGGAATCTGAAATTTATGAAACTAAGGGTGGATAAACCTTAGATGGGAACATGTTATTTACTCTATATATAATTGGGCTTCCTCAATTCATTTGTGAAAATGAGTTATACCCAAACTCATTTAACATATTAATTAATACCTGGTCTAATACTTGTACATTACATAAAGTTCTTTACTTCGTTAGAAAGTCACGATTGTGAATCAACAGATGCAAAATGTAATATGTCTATGGAACTATTATTCAAAAAGCATCTTCTGTGGCCTAAGTAACGGCAACTAAAGTATTGTAAAACTTAAATAAATAATCATTTATTGGACATTGGACATAAATAATTTATTACATTAGCATGTTTAACATGATTTTATAGAAGACTTGATCTAGATGAGTGTCTACATTTCTCACTCATCTGGAATAAACCCGAGAAAAGAAATATAGTTCAATCTTCACTCATCACAACCATCACCAACAAAATGAAGAAAGCTGAGCTTCTGTTCATCGCTCCACCAGTCACAGGCCACCTTGTTCACCAAATTGAGTTTGCAAAGCCATTGTTAGATCGAGATAATCATTTCTCGGTGACCGTTCTTCCCATGCATTCGCCTTCTACTGTAGCTTTTCTTGGCCTACTGTTAAACCTTCCGGGTAGACATAAACAGGGAGGCAAAGAATTTGAAAAGTTTGATGTTGGTTTTGTACAGTTCCTAGCAGAGCTTTTCCTACATATTTGTTTGAATAAGCTTGCAACGCCCCAAATCCAATATAAAAAAATTGCATACCAGTTTGAGACGATACTCAAGTACCAAAAAACTAATCTCTAAAATTCTAATAAAATTATTAATCGCAAAGGAAACTTATTCTCCAAACCAAAACATTAAATATTCAAATCTTCAAGGTCTTACAAATCAAATAAGTCAAAATTTGGGTAGAGTTGTCAACTCGATATAGTAAAAATCATACATAATATAAGTTTGTATAACATTTAATATGCACAGGAATAAAAATATTAACAGAACTTCAGATATCAAGACAAATATATCATTTCATATAATTTTATTTTTACTTCAGAACTTACATAAAGTATTCACATCATTTATATATCAACATATTTTCATTTAGAATTCATGTCACATAGTGTGACCTATATTCCCACTGGTCGGGTTTAGGGGTGAAAACCAAGCGGCTTGGCTCGGCTTTGGCTCGAATTCGACTTGGCATTAGTCAAGTCAAGTTCGAGTTTGAATATCTCGGTTAATCCCACGAGTTGAGTTCGATCACTGTACAAAAAACTCGATTAAAACTCGAACTCATTACTATAGCAATCGAGTCGAGTTCGAGTGCTTAGATAAAAGAACATAGATTTCAAAGAACTTGGTAAAGAAGTAAAACCTGTATGAGAAATATTCAGACGCTCACAATTCCCAACTTGAGTTTGATCCTAGCCAGTGTAGCTTGCATTAACAAACAATTGACTCAAATTTGTTGTGACATGAGCAGTGGCTCTTGAGCTGATGCACCAAACTGGTTCTCTGACTGTAGCTGGAATAGTTGTTGCATAATTATTAGAAACATTGTGAGTAGACAAAGAGGCTTAAATTGAGGAATTATAACCTTGAGCCGGAGAAACTTGGTGTGAAATCATAGTTGGTGAGACATTGCATGCTTGAAGGGCAGGTGGGCCAGACCCAAAACGGGTCGATCTAAATGGGGCCAAAATACTGGACCCGCCTGCTACCCTATGGGGGTACGGTGGACCCACGGTTACCCATACTGTTCATTTCAGTTTTCAATTTTTGCAATCACACCCCCACAATTTCTGCAATTATTATATTTTATAAATACACCCCCACAATCAACTACTCCAAATTCAATTCAATTCACCACAAAAGTTCAATTTAATTCAATTCAATTCACCACAAAAATTCACCAAATTGAATTATTAATTGATTTGAATGAGTGATAAGTAAAAGATATTTTCTCACTTCTTTAATTTTAAGTGAGCTCAAACATTTTTCACTTTCTTTTGTTGCAAATTGCAATGGATGTAAAATAATAAAGCATTTAAAATATAAAATCACTTGTAATTGACCTCAAACATGTATTTAAATATATTTATTACTGAATGAAAAGTTGATAAGATTAAGAGTATATTATTAGCTGCAATAGCTCATTTCATACAAGTTTGGTATTATAAATACATTACATTAAATAATAAAACCAACAACAGCCTTTGGACAGGCCAAGCAAAACCAACAACACTACCCAAGAGCAGCAGCTGAAAAAACCCAGACGCAGCACCTCAAAAACACCATGGGGAGGCCAGAAACAGTCTTCACACAACCACAAACCAGCTCACAGACAGCAAACAAGACACCAGAACAGCCAGCAAAGAAACCACCCACCAAGGCCTTACGCCAGCAAAAAACAGAACAAACAGCCAGGAAAAAACTACCAAAAACCCAACAGCCCAGAAGAAGAGCCTACAGCAGGCAAGATCACCCAAAAAACCCACTATACCAACAAACAACATGGGGCAAGGACAGTAGCCAAAAAACGCCGAACTCAAAAGACCACAACACTCCAAAAACTGCCTCCTACTGCTAGGAAAGGAACCCACAACATCCCAAGGCAAACACAAACAAACACACACCCAGAGAACATGCACAACACAACAAAGCGCCCAACCAACCAAAAACCAACGGAGAGGAAATCAAACCCAAAGAGATCCTCTTGAAAAAATAAATTAATGAAGAAGCAGTGAAAGTGAGATTTAGATTAAGTAATCAGGTGAAGCCGGTAGGACATGATTGCAATTTGGGGTCTTAATCCTTGATTAGAATAAAAACAATATTGTAATAACCAACACACAGACCCAGTCTCCCCATAAGGTTGAAGAAAATGTCAATCATTACCTTTCTTGAATCATAATCTCGAACGGAGACGGGCCCCATAATTACAAGAAGTCGGTACATTCAAGAGATAAGAGCAACAAATTAAGACAAATAGAAGCTAATTTGTTTTTTCTCCCATTCCAATGAAATTTCCAAGTTCATGTATATATTATAATATAATTCATTGTAGCTATCTGCATTTTAAGGTAAAGATTGAGGCTTCATGTTACCTGAGCAAGCGGCGGTCGGTGGAGACTGGAGGAGCTTTAACCGAGAGTGAGTGACTGTGAGATGAGTGTTAAAGAGACGAGAGTGAATGTGAGTTATGAAACAGGGGATGTGATTAAAGAGTTCAAAAGATACACATATCTTGGATGAGCAAGACGTGGAGTTGCGTTTGTGGCTCTGAGATTGGAGATGCGGCGACGGTGGAGACTGCAGATGGCTGGCTGGAGAGCAGATAGAGAAGCGGTGACGGTGGAGTTGCCCGGGTGGGCATGGCGACGGTTGGTGGATTTGCGCGAGTGAGTTTGAGAGACGAGAGTGAGCGAGTGTGAGAGAGGTGATGAGCGAGGGATTTCAATTCAAAAAACAAACGGAGACCCGCGGGTGTACCCGTCTCACCCACTTTCAAAACGGTCGGACCGAGTACGGGTCTAATGTCATGGACCTGTGGATCTGAACCGTTTTGCCAAATCTAAGTGATGCTAGACGTGTACAAAGTGATATGATAGAAAATGAATGGAAGAGTAGATATAAAAAGTCAAACTTATCATATTTACCATTTTATTTATTTTCTATCATATCACTTTATACAGATATCTTTGTATTCATTTTCTGTCATATCATTTCGTATAAATATCTTTTTAAAATTCTTTATACTTTTAGCATTAGTGATTTGAAAAACTACAATAGATAATTACCATGACAAACTACAAATAAATTCACAAAAAGGATCCTTTACACATGTAAAAACATCTACAATGGAGAATTAAAGTAAACTAACAATCAAAATGTTGATAATATTTGAAAAAAATTCTTTCACACTTCATCACTCACATGTAACTGCATCATGCTTCTTGGGTATATTGAAGGTGCAATCATCCAAACATCTGACCAAATGGGTATTTTGGGACGAAATAAAACACTCTCCTAAGCTTTAATTCTTTATCATCCAATCTAAAAATGCTCTGATCATAATTCTTAGAACATTAACCTTCTTTACGAATATTTCCATAATTATCTCACTTATTACAGTTTAGATTATGATATTCATTAGTGAAATATACGCAATTAGAACATCTTAAACAATTTCTACTCACAAAAAGAATTTGATCCCCTAAACTCTCTAACTCTTTGGGTCCTTTAATAGTAAAAGCATATAAGTTTTCTCACGAGAATTCAATGAAAATATCAAATTTAGATCACGTTTGTTGGCATTAGAGACAATGGTTTAATTCTGACTGTTAATATTATAAGATAAATTTAGTCTACCGATAATTGATATTTGTAAATGAAGTTTATTTTTTTCCACGTTTAAGAATTTTGGAGGTAAAATCAACACAAAAATTGAAAACCTTATACAATATATAGAATCATGAAAATTGAGATTTTGTTATTAATTAATACTATTAAAATAACAAAATTTTGTGTAGGTTATTTTATAATATTTGAATTGATCTTTTCAATACCAAAAAGCTTTTTGATAATAAGATAATTTAGGATTACAACAACTCACAAAGATTACCCTTTTTTTTATTCTTCATGTTTTTCTAAATTGTGTTGAAACGACAACTCTCAATCGCCATCTCTCCACTTCCTCTTCATCCACCAAAACGACGCTGTCACTCTCCAACTCCTCTCGTGGGGGAGAGGCGCCTCAGGCCAGTTGGGCGGTGGCATTGAAGAAGTGAGACTCTACCGAGCCGCTTGTAAACCTTATTCTTTCTCTACCCTTTACCATCTCCCAAACTCCCGGCCGACTTTTTCAGAAAGATTCTGAAGTGGGTTCGAGTTCAAGTTTGAATATTTCAGGTGGGTTGGTTGTGGATGGAAAGCTGTGGGTTTGTGGGAAAGGAGACGGTGGGAGACTTGGTTTTGGGCATGAAATTCTGTGTTTGTGCCTAGTTTGAACCCTTATTTGGGTGATGATCCCTGTTCAGTGTGTTCCTTTTGGTGGAGTTCACTCTGTTGCTTTGACTTCACTTGGGAAGATTTTCAGTTGGTCAGTGAGTAATTAACAACTCTACATTCATCATTTGTTCATTGATTGAGTGTTTGTTTGGTGTGAAGATTTAAACATCGTTTGCTTAGGCGTCATTTAGCAAGCTTATTGAGTTATTAGAAGTGTATGTATGGTTGAGTAATCAAAAGTTAAAAGGTTTTTTTTTATAAGAAGTAAATTAGCAAAAAGGCATGCAAAAATGATCACTTTTATTTATGATTTGAAACAAGATGTAGTCCATACAAATTATTGATCTTAAATTTGGAGTGATGAATCTTGCAGGGATAATTGTAATACTCTAACCAAAATTTTCTTGGGTATGGTAATTTAATATTTTTAAAAGAGCTTATTGGGGAAGTTAGTATTGAATTGCAACCAAAGGACTAACAAAACAGAAAGCAAAAGACCTTTTATCAATATATGGAATCACATTTGATTAACAGAGCATTTTTCCTTTCTTATCGTTATTCAAGATTTAGAATATAACTATGTCAGTTTAACTGCTTGGCCTGATAATTAATGATGTTCTTGTGCTTGATTGGATAAATATCAGGAGAAGAGATTTGTGTGCACATATTCATCACATTGTTGTGTTCACTTACGTGCTTTTAGCCTGATAATAAATGGCTCTATCATTAAAATTTGCAGGGGTTTTGGTGCAGTTGGACATTCTGTCTATCATAGAGAGTTGTTTCCTAGATTGGTGGAAGGTTCTTGGAATGGGAAAATAAGGCACATCGCAACCAGTGGGACACATCTGCCGCAATAATCGAATCAGTTGTTCTTCTTAACTGACCTGTTTTTTGTGTGGAAATTCCTTTACATGTATATAGTAGCGGGTTTGCATTTTAGATATAGGCTACTTAACCTGGACTAAATTTATATGAGTTTTGATTTGCGACCTTTGGAAACTGCCCTCTTGAACTCATAATGTGGAAAACATATCAATCTAGTACTGCAGAACAAATTGAATGGAACATATTTCAAATGTCAATAGGTTTATTTATTCTTGCATTTATGGGTTTCTAGTTGTTCTTTATGAGAAGATGATTCATGTTGCCTTCATATTTATTACGGAAAGAATAAAGAAAGAGGGCTGTTAAATATCTTAATCCGTCTATTATTGATTATAGGGGAACTTTACACTTGGGTCGATATGAAGGAGATGGAAGATTGGGCCTTGGTCCTGGTCGAGGCCTTAATCTGAAATTATACATAAAAAATGAAAACCAATATTAGTATACAGCCTAGAATGGGAAGGAGTGGGTGACAAGTGAGGAATGGATTTAATAAGGTTGTTGTGGTAATCGTGAATTTAAGCAATTATTTTATGAGTTAATGCAAGGGAATGACAGCCACCACTTGCTATCTGAATGATACGAACATCTTCAAGGCTAGGAATTGGCTTGGGTCTCCAACCACCGACCTTATCACCTCTTCCAACCTCATAGTTAGAACTTGCTGAGCAGAACACCTGACAATGTGTAATATGATGTCATTGTAATGTTAGAGAAGCGAGATAAATGAAATTTCATCAAAGTTGAAAACTTAAGAGAGTGATATCCAGAACCGTGCAACTTTTCCGAACAAATAAATGAAAGTAACTAAACTGCAATTGGGTAGAGATAAGGAGAGAAAATAAGACAAAAGAGTTGATATCTTTACCTCCCCAATTCCAAAGTTGCCTTTCCTCTGTCAGCACTGTTGTAAACAAGCCACCACAAGAAACAGCAGCCATAGGTACAGGTAATGCTTTGACCTTGGAAGGAAATACTAAGTCCACCTCCCTCATTAGGGCCTCAACCAGGACCAAGGCCCAATCTTCCATCTCCTTCATCTCGACTCCAAGTGCAAAGTTCCTTCATATTCAATAATAGATGGATTAAGATATTTGACATCCCTCTTTATTTATTCTTTCCGTAATTAATATGAAGGCAATATGAATCATCTTCTCATAAAGAACAACTAGAAACCCATAAATGCTAGAATACATAAACCTACAGACATTTGAAATATGTTCCATTCAATTTGTTCTGCCGTACTAGATTGATATGTTTTCCACATTATGAGGTCAAGAGGCGCTTTCCGAAGGTCGCAAATCAAAACTCATATAAATTTAGTCCAGGTTAAGCAGCCTATATCTAAAATGCAACCCAATAGTATATACATGTAAAGAAATTTCCATACAAAAAACAGGGCGCTTAAGAAGAACAACCCGATTCAGATTATTGCAGATGATGTGTCCCATCAAGGTTGCAATGTGCCGTATTTTCCCATTCCAAGAACCTTCCACCAATCTAGGAAACAACTCTTTATGATAGACAGAATGTCCAAGTGCACCAAAACCACCATAACCCTTGCAACCTTTTAATGATAAGCCATTTATTATCAGACTAAAAACACGTAAGTGAACACAACAATGTGACGAATACGTGCACACAACTCTCTTCTCCTGATATTTATCCAATCAAGCACAAGAACATCATTAATTATCAGGCCAGTTAAACTGACATAGTTATATTCTAAATCTTGAATAACAATACTTAGTTGCTTCAACATCTCCATTTGACTAAATAAGAAAGGAAAAATGCTCTGTTGATCAAATGTGATTCCATATATTGATAAAAGCTCTTTTGCTTTCTGTTTTATTGGTCCTTTGGTTGCAATTCAAGGAGGGTGCTACATCATGTCAACTAACTTCACCAATGAGCTCCATTAAAAATATTAAATTACCATACCCAAGAAAATTTTGGTTAGAGTATTACATTACCCCTGCAAGATTCATGACTCCAAACAAAACAAAATCTTGTTGCAAATCATAAATAAAAGTGATTATTTTTGTACGCCTTTTTGCTAATTTACTTAAAAAAAAAAAAAAACACTTTTTAACCTTTGATTACTCAACCATACATACGCTTATAATAACTATATAAGCTTGCTAAATGACGCCTAAGCAAACGATGTTTAAACCTTCTCACCAAACAAACACTCAATCAATGAACAAATAATGAATGTAAAGTTGTTAATTACTCACTGACCAAGCGAAAATCTTCCCAAGCGAAGTCAAAGCCACAGAGTGAACTCCACCAAAAGCAACACACTGAGCAGGATCATCACCCAAATAAGGGTTCAAACTAGGCACAAACACAGCATTTTCATGCCCAAAACCAAGCACTTTCCATTGGAGAGTGACGGGGTCGTTTTGGTTTTTCATTTGTGTGCGTGTAGAGAAGTGGGATTTTGGTGGATGATGGCGATTGAGAGTTGTGAGGTGTTGGCGAAGAAGCATTGAAGTTGAAGAAGGGGTTGTTTGTGACCAAAAATATAAAAGATGGAATGTTCTAATCTTAAATTATCTTATTATCAAAAAACTTTTTGATATTGAAAAGATCAACTCAAATATTATAAAATAACCTACACATAATTTTGTTATTTTAATGGTATTAATAAATAACAAAATCTCAATATTTATGATTCTGTATATTATATAAGATTTTCAATTTCTTTCTTTATTTTACCTCAAAAATTCTTAAACGTGGAAAAAATATAGACTTCATTTACAAATATTAATTATCGATAAACTAAATTTATCTTGTAGTATTAACGGACGGAATTAAACCATTGTCCCTAATACCAACAAACGTGATCTAAATTTGATATTTTCAGGAAATTCTCATGAGAAAACTTGTATGCTTTTACTATTAAAGGACCTAGGGAGTTATGGAGTTTGGGGGATCAAATTCTTTTTGTGAGTAGAAATTGTTCAAGATGTTCTAATTGCGTATATTTCACTAATGAATATCATAATCTAGATTGTAATGAGTAGGATAATTATAGAAATATTCGTAAAGAAGGTTAAGGTTCTAAGATTGATGATCAGATCATTTTTAGATTGGATGAGAAAGAATTAAAGATTAGCAGAGTGTTTTGTTTTGTCCCCAAAAAAACCCATTTGGTCAGGTGTTCGGATGACTACACCTTCGATATACCCAAGAAGCACGATGAAGTTATATGTGAGTGATGGAGTGTGAAAAGATTTTATTTTTAGTTGATTTTTTTCAACTATTATCAACATTTGGATTGTTAGTTTACTTTAATTCTCCATTGTAGATGTTTCTACCATGTAAAGAATCCTTTTTTAGAATTTGGTTTGTAGTTTGTCATGGTAATTCTCTAATAATTATCTATTGTAGTTTTACAAATCACTAATGCTAAAAGTATAAAGAATTTTAAAAAAAATGTTTATACGAAGTAATGTGACAGGGAATGAATAGAAAGATGTTTATATAAAGTGATATGACAGAAAATGATAAGTTTGACTTTTTATATCCATTCGTCCATTTATTTTCTTTCACATCACTTTGTAGTTTGTACGTCTAACATCACTTAGATTTGGCAAAAGAGGTTCAGATCCACCGGTTCGACCCGTAAATAATAGGGTATAAGTCCATGACATTAGACCAATACCCGGTCCAACCGTTTTGAAAGCGGGTGAGACAGGTCGGTTTGTCTTTTGAATTGAAATCCCTCGCTCATCTCCTCTCCAACACTCACTCACTCTCGTCTCTCAAACTCACTCGCGCAAATCCACCGTAACCATCGCCGCTACCCACGCAACTCCACCGTCGCCACTTCTCCAGTCTGCACTCTCCAGAGCCACGTCTACAGTCTCCACCGTCACCGCATCTCCAATCTCAGAGCCACAAACGCAATTCCACGTCTTGCTCATCCAAGGTATGTGTATCTTTTGAAACCTTTAATCACATCCTTTGTTTCATAACTCACATTCACTCTCGTCTCTTTAACACTCATCTCACACTCACTCACTCACTCTCGGTTAAAGCTCCTCCAGTCCCACCGACTGCCGCTTCTCCAGTCTCCACCGGCCGCTGCTTGCTCAAGTAACATGAAGCCTCAATCTTTACCTTCAACTGCAGATAGCTACAATGAATTATATAATAATATATACATGAACTTGAAAATTTCATTGGAATGGGAGAAAAAACAAATTAGCTTCTGTTTGTCTTAATTTGTTGCTCTTATCTCTTGAATGTACCGACTTCTTGTAATTATGGGGTCCGTCTCCGAATGAGATTATGATTCAAGGAAGGTAATGATTGACATTTTCTTCGACCTTACGGGGAGGAGAGTGCGTGTGTTGGTTATTACAATATTGTTTTTATTCTAATTAAGGATTAAGACCCCAAATTCTAATCACGTCCTGTCGGCTCCACCTGATTACTTAATCTAAATCTCACTTTCATTGCTTCTTCGTTAATTTATTTTTCAAGAGGATCTCTTTGGCTTTGATTTCCTCTCCATTGGTTTTTGGTTGGTTGGGCGCTCTGTTGTGTTGTGCATGTTCTCTGGGCGTGTCTTTGTTTGTGTTTGCCTTGGGATGTTGTGGGTTCCTTTCGTGGCAGTTGGAGGCAGTTTTTGGAGTGTTGTGGTCATTTTGAGTTCGGATTTTTTTAGTCGTTGTCCCTTGCCCCATGTTGTTCAGCTTGGTATAGCCCTTTTTTGGGTGATCATCACGCTATAGGTTCTTCTTCTGGGCTGTTGGGTTTTTGGCAGTTTTTTCCTAGCTATTTGTTCTGTTTTTTGCTAGCGTAAGGCCTTGGCAGATGGTTTCTTGCTGGCTGTTCTAGTGTCTTGTTTGCTGCGGACTGTGAGCTGGTGTGAAGAGTGTTTCTAGCCTCCCCGTGGTGTTTTTGAGGTGCTGCGTTTGGGTTTTTTCAGCTGCTGCTCTTGGATTGTGTTGCTAGTTTTGCTTGGCCTGTCGAAAGGCTGTTGTTGGTTTACTAAAACCATTGTATTATTTAATGTAATGTATTTATAATACCAAACTTGTATGAAATGAGCTAATGCAGCTAATAATATACTCTTTAATCTTATCAACTTTTCATTCAATAATAAATATATTTAAATACATGTTTGAGATATTGTGCTTTTCATTGAAGCTATGTTATCAGATGAAATTGATTTTGATGAGGTGACTTTTTTTATCAGTCTTAACTGCAGTTTCACAGTTGCAACGATTGGACTTAGCTTAACAGTTGCATGCCTATATAATTAAGAATTTGGCAACTTTGCCAGTTATTGTATTGAATGCAATTATTGTCATGTATTCAAGATGCGGCTTTGTCCTTACATCATTTAAAGTTTTTGATAATATGTTGGAGCGGGATGTTATTTCTTGGGATACAATGATTTCTGCTTTTGTTCAGAATGGGTTGGATGATGAAGGATTAATGCTTTTGTATGAGATGTAGAAACAACAATTTATGATTGATTCCGTTATCTTATTCGCTTTGCTTCAACACTTCAAATGAGAAACCGGGATATTGGAAAGCAGACCCATGCTTATCTCTTAAGGCATGGCATTCAGTTTGAGGGAATGGAAAGTTATCTTATAGACATGTATGCAAAATCTGGTTTGATTAGAGCTTCTCAACAAAATTTTGAGAGAAACCATACTGGAGACAGAGATCAAGCCACTTGGAATGCTATGATTGCTGGGTATACCCGAAATGGATTGGTTGAGGAAGCTTTCATTACTTTTAGGCAGATGTTTGAGCAGAACGTAACTCCCAATGTTGTGAATATAGCATCTGTGCTCCCAGCTTGTAATCCAATGGGAAATATAGAGTTGGCGATTTGGGCAAGCAACTTCATGGATTTTCTATCCCCCATTTGTTGGACAAAAATGTCTTTGTAGGCTTTGCTTTTGTTGATACGTATTCTAAGTCGGGTTCAATTTATTATGCTAAAATGTGTCTGCCCAAACCTCTGAAAAAATGCAATTGTAGAGCTCTTTCTTTGTTTCACGGAATGCAAGAATGTGACATTGAACCTGATGCAAGAAATCCCTTAAGGGGGGGCACGGCCGGGAATTCATCCCGATCTTCGTGACTTCTACTCAGTACTGTCTCCTCTCTTAAGGGATTTCTTCGCCTCTCCCATGGCTCGAACCCATGCCCAAGGGGCTATAGGCAAATGGGAATCAGGAGAAGAAAGTTGTGTGGACGTATTCATCACATTGTTGTGTTCACTTACGTGTTTTTAGTATGATAATAAATGGCTTATCATTAAAAGTTTGCAGGGGTTATGGTGGTTTTGGTGCACTTGGACATTCTGTCTATCATAGAGAGTTGTTTCCTAGATTGGTGGAAGGTTCTTGGAATGGGAAAATACGGCACATCGCAACCAATGGGACACATACTGCGCAATAAGCGCATCAGTTGTTCTTCTTAATTGACCCTGTTTTTTTTATGGAAATTCTTTACATGTATATAATATTGGGTTTGCATTTTAGATATAGGCTGCTTAACCTGGACTAAATTTATATGAGTTTTGATTTGCGACCTTCGGAAACAGCCCTTTTGAACTCATAATATGGAAAACATATCAATCTAGTACTGCAGAACAAATTGAATGGAACATATTTCAAATGTCGTAGGTTTATGTATTCTTGCATTTATGGGTTTCTAGTTGTTCTTTATGAGAAGATGATTCATATTGCGTTCATATTTGTTATGGAAAGAATAAAGAAAGAGGGCTGTCAAATATCTTAATCCGTCTATTATTGAATATAGGAGAACTTTACACTTGGGGTTGAGATGAAAGAGATGGAAGATTGGGCCTTGGTCCTGGTCGAGGCCCTAATGAGGGAGGTGGACTCAGTATCCCTTCTAAGGTCAAAGCATTACTGCACTGTGGCTTGTTTCTTGTGGTGGCTTTTTTACAACAGTGCTAGAGGAAGGGCAACTTTGGAATTGGGGAGGTAAAGATATCAACTCTTTTGTCTTATCTTCTCTCCTTATCTCTACCCAATTGTAGTTTAGTTACTTTCATTTATTTGTTTGGAAAAGTTTTCAACTTTGATAAAATTTCATTTATCTTTGCTTGTGGAATATTACAATGACATCATATTACACATTGTCATGTGTTCTGCTCAGCAAGTTCTAACTATGAGCTTGGGAGAGGTGATAAGGTTGGTGGTTGGAGACCCAAGCCAATTCCTAGCCTTGAAGATGTTCATATCATTCAGATAGCAAGTGGTGGCTATCACTCCCTTGCATTAACTGGTAAAATAATTGCTAAAATTCACGATTGCTGCGGAAACCTTATTAAATCCATTCTTCACTAGTCACCCCCTCCTTCTCATTCTAGGCTGTATACTAATATTGGTTTTCAATTTTTATGTATAATTTCAGATGAAGGCAAACTTCTTTCTTGGGGATATGGTGGACATGGTCAGTTGGGTCATTGTTCAACCGAAAATCGAAAGTACTGTGGTGATCAAGGCTTTAGGCGATGAGCGTGTAGTCTACATCGCTTGTGGGGGCTCATCCTCAGCAGCCATAAAAGGTAAGAAGAGTTAAATGGTCTTTGATATTTCCATCACCCTTCAATCCTACAATCTTCCAAAGAATCGATAGTTATCTGATCTCATAATAGCACAGAAATGAGGTTTGAGGATATCTTTTAGTATTCAACTAAGTTGAAAGATACTTAAATTTAATAAAATCAAATATTTAGATATCATTGTAGAACAATAATTTTATATGCAAATCAAATAAATAAAACTCATGATTATATATTTGTTATCACCATAATGTTTGATAATGTGCTATATATTCAGATAAAGGGAAGTTGTACATGTGGGGAAATGCCAAAGATTCGCATGCCATGTGTTTGGTTTCAAGGTGAATTGGAAGGAAATCACATTAACAGCATTTTACAGATCATTTGAAAATGCTACAACCTAGGAAGGAAACTCTTGTAACATCAATACAAATTAATGATCATTTGAAACTCTTGTAAAACCTGGCGGTTGCAATGATCATTAATTTCAAAGAGAAGCTTAGGGGATAGCCACTATATCTTCATTGCATCAAGGGAAAGATTGCATAGATGATAAAGTAGTATGTCATGAAATAAAAATAGGAACAAGTGGAGAGTTAGGATACTCGGTGGATTGGGAAAATGATATTCCATCAGTTGCTGGGTTATGTCAAAGTTGGTTTGAGATCTTTCACCCACACTAATGAAGGATGAAGTTATTTTTCCTGTTAAATAGACTCCATGAAACTTGTAAAACTCACAGATAAATAATTTTTTATTAAACAAGATACATGTATGGAAACTGTAGGATAAAAACTGGTAGGGATTTCAAAATTAGCTATAACAAAAACCATTGGTGCAAGGCAACATATGCAGTGAAAATCAATATTGGTTGCTTCCAATATTTAGTGGATTAAAATGAGTATAACTACATGTCAATGAGTTCTGTTATACATGGTCCTCTTCTCTTAAGAGGTGACAAAGAGAGTGTGACTTGGCTCTAGATATGCTAATTCAGTTAGGAACAGGCAATGTGATTTTGGTATTTAGGAGGTCCCTTTATCACCATTGGGGCATAACGTAGTGATTTTACCAGGAGCTCTGAGTTAAGTTAGGGGAAAATTGGGTAGAAGACACAACAGAGGCAAATCTATGTACTTTCACCAAGTATGGGTCAGGGTCCAAACCCAAACTTGATGATTTGGGTCAAACCATTGGCCCATTTGTAAAAGTACATGACATATTCATACCTATAACTTCTAAATTGATTTCGTTTTGTATATAAATATAATTTCTTTTAAATATTTTATAATGGGCATGCTTTGATAGAACTAGACCAATAAAAAATTAACATGTTCAAAGTAAAATTGGTACTATCCTATTGGATTAATAACAAATTTGTCTATAATCAAATGATTTGACTACATCAAACAACATTGGCTCCCCAGAATTCAAATGATTTAATTCAATATAATTGGATAATTTGAACATTATTTGAGTTTGCCTTGCAAGGAATCTCTAGGTATGGAATTATTCTATGAAAAAATTTCAGCCTTTATACAATTTGATTTGGTCAATAAGCTATAAACTATATTCATCATTTTCTTGTTAGAAAACTTAGTATAAAATCTAGGATATACAAAATTATTTAAATTAATAATAATCAAAAGATTCTTCAATTTTTTATTAATTTTATCTAATTAAATTAAATAGTCTTCTTTATCAATTATTAAGATAATCTTAAGTTGAATACTATTGATATATAACGATTGTATCATAGTCGTGCATAAAAACTGATATGACACGAAACAAATAAATAAATTGATATAAAAACCATCTTTATAGATGTGTAGCATACGAAATTGAATAATACGGTAATATAAGAGTAACGTACCGTAACATCACTTTATATACAAAACTTTGTATATAAATTTTGTACATGTAGTACCATTACTGTAATTTTAGCCCTAATAATCTATGTATTTTTAACTGAAATTTGATAAAAAGAAACAACACCAGGCCGTGAAAGTTTTGGTTTAAATTGTGAAAGAAAATGAAGAATTTTAACTCTTCTAGCTGATCAGTTCCATTTCAGGATGGAGTATATAAGTTCTCATTAATCCCTAAAGTTTTGACATATCTCCAAAACACCCTTATAAATTCATTAGTCCCTATAAGTTTGAAATATAACAAAAACCCCCTGAACCTAATTACTTCTGCACAATCTTTCACCATCTCTAACCTAATTTCAATCACTAAATTTTCTTTCCACTAAAATTCAAAATCCATCTACCAAACAAACGAAAAATAAACCAGAAAAAGAAGCCCATCGCCTTCTCCTTCTTCTTCTTCCTCTTCGTCTTCAATTCACTCAAATTCAAGAACAAATGCCGTCCTCTCCTTCTTCTTCCTCCTCGTCTTCGTCACTACCAAAACAAACCAAAAATAATTAAAGTAAGAAAATTCCGAAGATGCGGAGTCCGGTTCCGGTTCTCGGTAATCGGAACCGAGGAGTCCCGATTCCAACTTAGAACCGGAACCTTTCCTGTCAATCCGGAACCGGCGGTCCGGGTATCGCTGGTTTCGGGTTTATCCGTTACCCATGCTCAGCCTAAAACTCTGTAGAACTTTTATTATAATAAGCTTTGGGGGTGTAGATTTATTTCATATTTTTATTTTTTTATTAATCATTAATTGCAGCTTCTGACCAGAAGAATCTCTCTCTGCTTTCATATACATGTGTAACAAGATCACTACTTTATCAAAGGAGTGGTCTAGATCCCTTATCCACTCCCCAGAAGAAATGAAATCACAAATTTTCATTAACATTTTCCTCGGCCATCGCCAACAATGAAGAAAACAGAGCTTGTGTTCATCCCTCTAGCAGGCGCAGGCCACTTGGTTCCTGAAGTTGAGTTTGCAAAGCGATTGTTAGAGCGAGATGATGGACGTTTCTCAGTGACTGTTCTTCTCATGGATTCTATTTTTATTAGAAATGTTGTTACACATACGTTATATAAATCACTTGCAGAATCTAATACTCCAATAAGGTTCATCAATCTTCCTCCTCCTGTAGACTTTTCTCCTTCAAAAGATGCTCATAAATCTCTAGAAAAGTATATGGTTGAGTTCGTAGATTCTCATAAAACTTGTGTTAAAGAAGCGATTGTCAAGCATGTTTGGTAGTTGATATGTCTTTATTGGATCTTTCACACTTTAAAGAAACTGGATCAGCATATGAAGTTTACTTCTCAAGCTTATGATCTGTTATTTAACATTACTGATGATTCTCCTTTGTCTGATCCAACAATTTTTCAGAAGCTTATTGGAAAACTTCTCTATCTTTGCCATGACTAGACCTAATTTGAGTTACTCTGTCAATCTTTTAAGTCAGTTCACGCACAATCCCAAACACTCACATATGAATATATACTACCCTGAAAATTGTTAAATATGTGAAGTCTACTCCAGGATGGGGCTTTTCTCTCTCCGGAAAAACTGTAAGCATTAATACTGTAAGGAACAGTACAAAAAGAGAAGACTTGCCCACAAAAAGTCAACCTTTAACTCTAGTAAGCCATTCATCTCCTTGGAAAAAAAAAAACATTTGAAGTGCTTGACATTTCTCTAGATGGCACAATGCGTGTTAATTTCCCAGTATTCAATCCTTGTGTTTCTAAATATGAATATTTCAAATTTGATGACCAGACCCCTTTTACCTTCTCCCCATATAGAAACAGATTCTACGGGGTAGGCTGTGGAAATTTTTCTTTGCTTTCTGATGACGATTCAGCTGTTGCTGAATGTTCTTCGACCTGTGAAGAAGAAAAAAATAGTTGCCAGGGTAATGTATTCAAGGGTTTTTTCTTCATTCTGATGTTAGTTCCAAATGTCCCATTGCCTTTTTGGCAGACCAAAACTGGTTCTAAACCAACTTAAAAAATCTTCAAGATGTTACAAATCTTACACTTGTTCCTGTGGTACTTGATTGGGGTATATTCAAATTCTATTTCGATCAATATGCGAGGGATAAATCAAGGACGTATGAGTTAACTTCTCATTGTGACATGTCTGCTTGTAGCTGCTTCAGCAGTCAGTACCCAAGTGTTCGATGCAGTTGCTTGCCTGGTTATAGAGGAAATCCATATCTTCTCCAAGGATGCCTAGGTAAATTTCTATCTTCAAGCTTACAACATTCTTTAGAGTTAACTCTGGTTCAATATATATACGAATTTTCTCTTAGATTTCATCTGAATTTTTTTAAGTACGGCTACAAAAGGTATACGACCGGTCGCCATTTTTTATTTTTGCTGTGAAGTTAGCATATATGCATCAAGGGTGGAGCCACAAAATGTTTTCTGAGGGGCAAAAAGTAATGTTCAATAAATAAAGGGGTTACAAGAAAAGGTTACAAATATAGGGTCATCCTGAATTTGTAGGGACAAAATTGTTAGTTTCTTATATAAGACTAAAAATATTTTGTTAGACCATGAATGTGCCTTGTGGAATTAAAATAATAATGGATTGAATGATATAACAATATCCAAATTAATACAGAAATTGTATGAATCTACATTTACAAATAAAAATCTTTTCATTTTTATTTTGTTAGACATTATATATATAATTTTCACTCTTTTTTTTTTTTTTTTTTGACTTCTTGAACATATTCCCAGATACCGATGAATGTAAAGATAATACAACCATTTGCAGGCCTGATGTTTGCGAAAATTCTAATGAGACTTACACGTGCATACCCTTAAGGACATCGGAAAAATCAAAGACCGTGCTCTTGTTAGGTTTTCCTAAATATTCAAATAATATATATGTGAAAAATGCTACATGTACAAAGAGTCTTTTTACAAAATGATGTGGCAGCTGCGACACCATTAGTTTCATATCGATTTTCTCTTTTTTTCCACAAACTAGTGGTGTGGAATCTGCCACATCACTTTATACAAAAAGTAGTATTTCTCTCTCTCTCGCTATATATATATATATATATATTTTTTTTTTTTTTTCAGGAGCTATTTCTTACTTACATTCGGTAGCTTCTATACCAATTTATCATTGAGACATCAATTCTACGAATATACTCTTAGATGAAAAGTACAGAGCAAAAGTAGCTAATTTCGAGACTTCAAAATTGATCGCAATCGATCAAACTCATGTCACCACAAAATTATTGAGGACTTTCGGATACTTGGACCCTGAATACTTTCAATCAAGTCAATTCATTGACAAAATTGACATATATAGTTTTGGAGTAGTCCTTGTTGAGCTTTTAACCGGTCAAAAACCGATATCTTTGACAAGACCAGAAGAAGGTAGAAGTTTGTCAACATATTTCCTTCACTTTTTAGAGGAGAAACATTTGTTTGATATTCTCGATGCTCAAGTAGTAAAGCAGGGAAAGAGAGAAGAGATCATGGCTGTTGCTAACATCGCAAAAAGGCGTTTAAGCATAAGTGGGAAGAACAGACCCTCAATGAAAGAAGTTGCCATGGAGTTAGAGGCAATCCGAGCTTCAAGAAAAGATAGTGATGATCAACAACATTATCACATGAGAACCGTAGTAATTGAGCCTTGGGATGCTGTTCCTGCTTCAACAAGTTCTACATTTGACAATACTGCATCATCTCCAGACATCCTACCACTGCTAAGTAAGAAATCATCATGAATCTATATGCATGTTCAAACACTGTTTTGGAATCTCAATGTAAGATCCAAACTTCTAAATTTTTTTGAACCGCATGTAAAATGAAATCGGTATTATACATGGCTTTATGCTGAAAATCTTAATCAAGTTGATTTACTTTAATGGAAAACGATGCAAATAGAATCTTAACATACATGTAGCTTTGACCAAATTATGGTGGTACAACGACGCCAGATGGCAAGTTTCGATGCAAATACCCCGACACCATAAATCTGCGTCAAAAGAGTGGTACCATACCTGCAGCTTTGACCAAATCATGGTGGTACAACGACGCCAGATTGCTTTAGAATACAGAATCCAGGAGTTTCGACGCAAATACCCCAACACCATAAATCTGCATCATTTCACTTCAATGGAAAACAATGCTAACAGAGTCTTGACATACCTGAACAAATCATGGTGGTACAACGACGCTAGACCTCTTCAGAATACAGAATCCAGGAGTTTCGACGCAAATACCCCAACACCATAAATTCGCGTCGATTCACTTTAATGGAAAACAATGCTAACAGAGTCATAATTAACATACCTGCAGCTTTGACCAAATCATGGTGATGCAAACGATGCCAGATCGAGTCGGAATACAGAATCCAAGAGTTTCAACACAAATCGTGCGTCATTCTAAGGTGTTGAAACAATCTCATATGGCTAGCCATTGAGCGATGTAAACCTCGCATCGTAAATTCTTGCATTCAAAGACTTGGAGATCTGTCAGAGTTGTCGACCACTCCAGCATTAATAGGCCACAAAGATGGATTCGGGGTCTTACTGCCCGATTTATGAGTGGGGTGCAGGGGCAGCGCCCTTGGCCCGCAGGCGGTTTGTGCCTTTTCCATAAAGAACCGTTGAAAAATTTCTTTAAATTATTAATTCTTTATTGGGTTTAGGCTTAAGAATAAAAGTCCTTATAATACTAGGTTTTAGTCTTTTAAACCTAATATATAAACATTTTTTTCTCTGATAATGAATGATAACAAATAAGAGGGCAAATTACTTTCATTGTAAACAAGTGATGTGAAATAATATTGCAATAATATTAACTTAGTTGGATATAACCTGTTAATTGGGTGAATTGAGGCAAAATTGTGCGTATTTCTTTTTTCTCTTTATTTTTTTTGTTTATGGTTTGTATGTCTACTGTTATTTTGGTTTTCATATCTCTCTATTGGCTACGCCACTCTTGCCTTTGCGCCATCCGTTTTTTGTGTCGCTGTACACATCTATTCAAATACCAAATAACCTCTATTAAATAATAGTGGATTATAGGAAAAGAAATACTTGGACTCCTACTCTAACTCTACAACAATACAACTTAGACTCCTACTTCAACCCTGTAAACATTTAGGATTATATAATTTATGAGTTAATGGGAGCAATATATTAAATTTTTTAATTATTCTCTAACTTTGCTTTCTTCTAACTCACATTCTCCCTCCCTCAATTTTACCCTTCTCTCTGCGAAATGTGAATCATGCCATGCCACTGAAATCAAATGAGATACTTTAAGACTACATAATTAATCTTACTTACTTTCCTAAGACATATGGGACACCCTTTTGAGAGCTAGTAGGAACATCTCCTTGTAGCCCGGTTATAATCTCAATCATTGCTTGAACAATCTTAGGATCCTCGCTGTAGATTTTGTAGCATCGGCCCCATCTTGGATCCCTGCAAACCTGTATATATAGACATAAGATTTATCAGGAGTCCACAATTAATCTGAAAAATGAAATGCTGACATCCATTAGCTGTAGGATTTGATATTGTATACCACAATGCTAGGTGCAAAAGCATATGGAATTCCCGCATCTCTAGCTTCAAGTGCAGTTGCCGCTCCAATCTTTTTAACAATGATTGATAAGAAAGAAAATCTCATCACCAATGATTCATTAAATTTACTTGGAATATTTGGAATATTTCAATTTATTTTATAATTTAATTTAGTGCATTTTTTCCGTAAGTATCATAAACAACAATTAACTCTCTACTGTATCCCATTAGAGTTTAAATATTTAATTTAACGGATTAAGCATACATTATTATTTTGATGAAGTAAACATGAGACAACACTTGAACATGTTTCTTTATAAATTAAAACAACATTAACATATGGATAACATATTCCATTACTGATGACTCATCATAATATCATTCTTATGTATCTAAGTGAAATTATTATAGTAACCATAAATAAATTGTAATTTTTTTTATTAATCATTAATTGCAGCTTCTGAACAAAAGAATCTCTTTCTGGAACATGATTGATTGATTTCATAGACATGTGCAACAGATCACTTCCTTATCAAAGGAGTGGTCTAGATCCCTTATTAACTCCCCAGAAGAAAAGAAATCACAAATTTTTATTACATTTTCCTCTGCCATCGCCAACAATGAATAAAGCTGAGCTTGTGTTCATCCCTCTAGCAGGCGCAGGCCACTTTGGTTCCTGAAGTAGAGTTTGCAAAGCGATTGTTAGAGCGAGATGATGGGCGTTTCTCAGTGGCTGTCCTTCTCATGGATTCTATTTTTACTAGAAATGTTGTTACGCATACGTTATATAAATCACTTGCAGAATCTAATACTCCAATAAGGTTCATCAATCTTTCTCCTCCCATAGACTTTTCTCCTTCAAAAGATGCTCATAAATATGTAGAAAAGCATATGGTTGAGTTCATAGATTCTCATAAAACTTGTGTTAAAGAAGAGATTGTCAAGCATGTGATTTCCAGTTCTAATTCAGCTACACTTGCTGGGTTGGTAGTTGATATGTCTTATACATCAATGATCGATGTGGGAAATGAACTTGGTGTTCCTTCTTATTTGTTCTTCCCTTCTACTGCAGCTTTTCTTGGTCTTATGCTGTACCTTCCAACTCGACATGATGAAGTTGGAAGAGGATTTGAAGAGTTTGATGGTGAGTTGATGATCCCTAGTTATGTTAATCCAGTTCCAAGCAGTGGTCTGCCAGAAGTTTTGTTAAACATTCCAGGAGCTGGAATCTCATGCGGTTAAGTCTCTGTTGAATGATTTTGATCATATGCCACCAACTTACACGGTCGGACCAGTTATTGATGTAAAGGGACGTCAGAGTGATGAGACAGAAAAAGCTGATGAGATAATGAAATGGCTTGATGATCAGCCTGATTCATCAGTTGTTTTCTTGTGCTTTGAAAGGCGGGGGAGCTTTAGTGAAGAACAAGTCAAAGAAATTGGATTTGGATTGGAGCGAAGTGGGGTAAGGTTCTTGTGGTCTTTACGGAAGCCACCACCAAATGGCAAATTTGAAGGGCCTAGTGATTACAAGAGTGATAATCTCTGGGAAATCTTGCCAAATGGGTTCTTGGAAAGAACAAAGGAAAAGGGTTTGGTGTGTGGATGGGCACCACAAAAGGAGGTGTTGGCTCATAAATCAGTGGAAGGATTCGTGTCACATTGTGGGTGGAATTCAATCTTGGAGAGCTTGTGGTTTGGTATTCCAATTGTGACATGGCCTATCTATGCTGAGCAGCAGCTTAATGCTTTCCAAATGGTGAAAGATTTGGGATTGGCCATGGAGTTGAGAGTAGATTACAGGATCACTAATGGGGAAGTTGCATTGGGAGATGAAATAACAAGAGCTATAAAACGTGTGATAGAGAGTGATAATGAAGTGAGGAAGAAGGTGAAAGTGATGAGTGAAAAGAGCAGATTAGCAGTGATGGAAGGAGGATCTTCATTTGCTGCATTTGGACGCTTTATTGATGATGTATTAAGAAATATGTCATGAATGAAGCACAATCTTAATCATCTTTTCGTATTGCAAGAGAAAATTATGCAATGTAATTGATTGTTGTTTTAAGTGCGTTAACTATGAGCTATTCCTTATACCACATTAACTATACATAGGGGTGTCAACCGAGCCGAGCCACTCACGAGTCGGGTCGGCTCGGCTCATTAAATATTTGAACTCGGCTTGAGTTTAATCAAACCGAGCCGACTCGAGTAAGACTCAAATTAGGTGCCAAGTCGAGTTCGAGTCTACCCGACTTGGCTCAATTCAGCTTGCGAGTCAATAGTGGCTCGTTTAGGGTTTTTCTGCGAAAAATACAAGTTTTAGGTCTATTTTGAAATTTTACATGCAAAAGGTTAAAAAAAATTACAAATTAACCCTTAACCCAAATCGCATAAACGATTTCCCCAGAATCATAAACCCTATTTTCACATTACTAATCATCAAGAAATCCCAATTTCCCCAAAAACAATTCCCCTAAAATCACACCCAGCCCACCATAAACACAAGAACTACCCAATCATCGATAACCGCAAACACAAAAACCCTTTTTTTGTCTTGGATTGTATAATTTGTTGTGTAATACATTGTTTATATTGATTTGGATGTGATTTACGTTGATTTGGATGCAAATTTACCAAAAATTGGATCTGATTTATGTAAAACAAGATCTACAGGTTATATAAAAAAAAGGACAAACAAGCCGTAATCAAGCTATAATTGAGTCAATTCAAGCTCACATTAATCGAGTCATAATCAAGCTTTTCGAGTCGAGTCAAATGAGCTCGAGCCGACTCGATTATATACGAGTCGAGTCATGAGTTGAATTTTCCTGACTCGTGACTCAACTCGAACTCGTCTAATGCTTAACCAAGTCAGGCTCGTTTAGGGTGATACTCGGCTCGTTTACACCCCTAACTATATACAATATGTACATGCATTAAGTTCAATGTTTTGGAAAAAGAAAATAAAAAATGCCTCAATAAATTAATAATTGATTAATTTATACGATTAAATAATATATCGAATAATTATATTAAAAATTTTAATATTAGTAAGGTTAGATATGATTTTATTTCTTGGGGTGGTGATTGAGCAAATATTAAGCAAGGGGCATAAAGAATATTCACCATTACTTACAATGAAATGACTACTCTAGTCTGAATTGACTTTGTTTGTTGTCAAATAGGAAAAAAAAAAAATAAGTTTTTCCTTTTTTTTATAATTAAATTATTTAAAGAAATGATCAACAATGCTTCATATATTGGTTTACAGAAAGATTAATGTAATTTACCTTTAATTTTATGCATGCTTAATTTACTATAAATAATTGGTATGATTACTTATCATTTTTCAACTTCATTGTTATACATTATCTATAAATTTTGTATCTTTTCTTATAAATGATCTTGATTGTTAGTTTAAACCAAAGGATCCTTAAGAATATCTAGAGATAGATAAATTGTTATTAGGGTGAACTTAATATTTTCTTTTTCAGCAAGTTTAACAATAACAAAAAAATTATTAATTCATCGCTAGATTAGGAGGTTCAATTCTTACTAAAGATGTATTAATTTTCATATAACCTCCGATTGTTCTTGTTCTCATAGTTAGTCTAAAGAGAATGGAAACTGGGTGATAGATGAGTCATCTCACTTGCTAAAGGAAAGAAAAAGAGCTCGTATTGTGCAACACCGTGTTAATTAATTCATGGGATTTAAACTTGTGGCAAACATGGTGGGTCAGTAATTCCACTTGCAATTGAAAAAATAAATTTAATAACAAAAAATTTAGACTTTACAAGATTACTTTAAATTATTTCAATCAATTAGTTAGCTTTTCTAACAAAAGAAAAACATAAAAAAATAAAAAGAAGATTAAAGATCAACATAAAATCAACTAGTCATGATTGAATTTACTACAACGTGTTTGATGCACGATGAATTTTGAGAAAGTATCTTCAATCCACCCAAAATAATTGAGTTTTCATTTTTCATTTTTAAAAAAAAAGAGAGATTTACTTTCTTAACTTATGGCATTAAAAAATGATTCGTACCTATGTAATCATTTTATTAATTCTAATTTCTATAATGTCAAACTAAGTTGTCCACAAAATTTTATATTTTGAAGGATATGAATCTAACTAGGGATTATTCTCAAAAGGGAAAATACTTCATGCCAAGTATTAATTGGTAAATAGGATCAAAGGACGACATAAATTTATTGGGTTGCGATGTAGATCAAGTATTAATTGTAGGGGTGAGCACGGGTAACGGGTAGAACTGGAACCAGAACCTACCCGAAACTGGCACTGTGCGGGTAGGTTCTGGTTCCATTTTATTGGAACCGACACTTTGCGGTTCCGGTTCTTATGTGTGGAGGAACCGGAACCGGAATCGAAACCTGGAAAAAGAACCTGAAACGGGTACCCAGTATGGAACTTGCTTGGAACCTGTAACGAGTACCCGATTTGAAACCTGTTTGAAACCGATTTTTGGAACCTATTTTGGAACCTATTTTGAAACTTGGACTCCAATGAAATATTTGTAAATAATGGGGGTTTTCATTATATAAAAAATTTAAAATAGAAAAAGTTAAAATTTTAGAATAACCTAATTAAATAAATATACAATGATACTTATTACATATAAACTACACCATATTAAAAACTTTAATATATTATAATATATTAATATTAAAGTTTTGATTAATTAAGTGTATAATTGGAATTAGGATCCAATTAAAAATGTTTTAATGTTATTAAAAGAATCATTTTTTAATAAAATAATATATTTGATTGAATAATAATATATTTAGTTATTTACTTCAATTATCAAGTTCTAAGTGTATCTATATTAAATTAGTAATTAATTAATTATCTATGATAAATTGATAAACATTAATAAATTTAATTACTAGTTAAAATCATACTTAATCAATTATAACATTACATTATAGTTAAATGATTACTTAATTAATTATAATGTTATAACGTTACTTAATTGATTTATAGTATAATTAATTATAGCATTACATTAATTGATTACTACTTAATTAATTGACTTATAACATTTGGTATATTACTTAATTAAATAATTATAAATTTAATTAATTATAGTATTACATTATAGATTTATAGTATAATTACTTAATTACTTAATTAATTATAACATTTCATTACAAACATCAGTACAATACTTAATTAAATGATTAAAAATTTAATTAATTATAATATTACATTAAAGATTTATAATATGATTATCCAATTCACTATAACATTACATTATAGTATGATCACATAATTAATTATAACATTACATAATTAAATTATTACTTAATTGATTATGATATCATATTATAAATACTAGTAATTATTAATTTACTACATAAACATTTGCACAATACTTAATTAAATTATTAGATATTTAATTAATTATAACATTACATTATAAATTTACCGTACGATTACTTAATTAACTATAACATTCTATTATAAACAAATTAATTATAATATTATATTAAATATTTATAGTATGATTACTTAATTCATTGTAATATTTCATTATAGTATGATTACATAATTAATTATAATATTATATAATTAGATGATTATTTAATTGATTATGATATTATATTATAAACATTAATTATAACATTACATTATAAACAAATGATTAGTTAATTAAATGATTATAAATTTAATTAATTAAGCATTACATTATAGTTAAATAATTACTTAATTAAATTATAACATTATTACATTACATTATATTATGATCACTTAATTAATTATAGCATTACATAGTTAAATGATTACTTAATTAGTTATAAATTTATAACATTACATTATAAACATTAGTAATTTACTACATTATTACATTACTTAATTAAATAATTAAATACTTAATTAATTATAATATTACATTAAAGATTTATAATATGATTACTTAATTCACTATAACATTACATTATAGTATAATAACATAATTAATTATAACATTGTATAATTAAATAATTATTTAATTGATTATGACATTATATTATAAACATTAGTAATTACTAATTTACTACATAAACATTAGCACAATACTTAATTAAATTATTAGAAATTTAATTAATTATAATATTACATTATAAATTTATAGTACGATTACTTAATTAATTGTAACATTGCATTATAATTAAATGATTACTTAATTAATTATAACATTACATAATAAACAAAGGATTACTTAATTAAATGATTAGAAATTTAATTAATTAAACATTATATTATAGTTAAATAATTACTTAATTAAATTATAACATTATTACATTATATTATATTATGATCACTTAATTAATTATAGCATTACACAGTTATAAATTTATATCATTACATTATAAACATTAGTAATTTACTACATTATTACATTACTTAATTAAATGATTAAAAATTTAATTAATTATAACATTACATTATAGAGTTATAGTATAATTACTTAAGCAATTATAACATTCCATTATAGATTTATAATATGACTACTTAATCAATTATAACATTCCATTATAAACATTAGTATATTAGTTAAATGATTAGAAATTTAATTTATTACAATATTAAATTATAAATTTATAGTATGATTACTTAATTCATTATATCATTATATTATAGTATGATCATATAATTAATTATAACATTATATAATTAAATAATTATTTAATTGATTATGACATTATATTATAAACATTAGTAATTTACTACATAAACATTAGCACAATACTTAATTAAATGATTAGAAATTTAATTAATTATAACATATTAACATTACATTATAAATTTATGGTATGATTACTTAATTAATTGTAACATTAGATTATAAACAAATGATTATTTAATTAAATTATTACGTAATTAATTATAACATTATTATATTACATTATATTGTGATCACCTAATTAATTATAACATTATACAGTTAAATGATTACTTAATTAGTTATAAATTTATAACATTATATTATAAACATTATTAATTTACTACATTAGTCATTAGTAAATTACTTAATTAAATGGTTAAAAAATCTAATTAATTGTAATATTACATTATAAATTTATAGTATGATTACTTAATTAATTATAACATTACATTATAAACATTAGTACAATATTTAATTTAATAATTAGAAATTTAGTTAATTATAATATTATATTATACATGTATAGTTTGATTACTTAATTAATTATAATATTACATTATAATTAAATAATTACTTAATTAATTACAATATTATTATATTACATTATAAATATTAACAATTTATAACATTAAATTAACAATTTACAGATGAATAATTGTTTGTGCCTTGATTTTGATTGAGAAATTTTATATGAATTGTGATGAATTGATTGAATTTAAGTGTTGCCTAGAGATTAGAGGATTTATGAGTTATATTGGACCCAAATGAATGAGTAATCAAAATTTTTTAGGGGTGTATTTGTAAACTTTTAAGGTATTTTTATCATTTTTTAAACTAATAGGAGGATAATTGATTTTTTACAGGATACTCGGGAAAGGAACTGGAACCTGTATTTTAGATTCTGGTTTCTTGAATTTAAGAACCTGCACTGTGCTGTTTCGGTTCCGGTTTCTTTTTTTGGGAACCCATGCTGTACGGTTGCGATTTCGGTTCCCCCGAAAAATATAGGGTACCTAGAACCGCTCATCCCAAATTAATTGAGATATTCTATATTTATTCAAATCTTAGAAGTTTTAAAGAGAAAAAAAAAAAAGAAATATATATATATAATCCCAATAAAACATCATTATCATGTAAAGACTTTCATAAACAACCTTTAAGGAAAGTTTTGCAAATGAAGGCTGTAATCTTTTATGGATTTTGTATATCTGTCTTATTTTTTTTAATAGTGAAAAAGCTTCAAAAAAGACAAAAAAATGAAAACGCGTGAAAACATATAAAAACGAATAAAAAACATGAAACTAATCACCTTCATACTGATAAAACTCCGTCAAACTACTATTTATTATGTTCTTGTCAAAGAATTTGTTTCAAATATGTCAGGGGTTGATTTCTGTTTTTAATTTTGTGCTAAATTTTTTTATTGAAAATATATCTTAATTAATTTATTATTAATATAAATGGAAAGCGATTTCCAAACCACTCTGTATATATTAGATTATCTATTAAACAACATCATCACTCTGAAAAATATTAATATGAAATGTGTAAGGATTGAAAATAGCTACAAAATGTTAGGTATGTGATTGTGACATTGTTTTGGACTTCTCGTTTCGTGGAAGGAAAGATGATTTTATCTTCATAGTTTTTTACTTATGATATTGCAATAAACAAAATTTTCAATGGGCATTTTCTAAGTAGCTTAAAGCAGGTGGTAACATCTCATTTGATGAATTGGGAGGCTGGTGCCCTATATATCCTCCAATATGGCAATTGTTTTGCTCAAACTCTAAAGTTCTCCTTGGTTCTTCTAGATAGGAAAAATCTTAAAGGGGGTGTTACTTCTATATATATATAAACATACCTAATCCCAATATAACACATCATTATCATCATAAAGACTTTTTTATGGATTTTATATATCTGTGTTTTTTTTTAATATTGAAAATGCTTGAAAAAGACAAAGACAAAAAAAAAAAAAAAAATGCGTTCAGTAAGTATGAAAACACAGAAAAAAGGAAAAAAAAAAAACACGTAAAACTTCATCAAATTACTACTTATTTTGTTCAAATATGTCAACGGTTGATTTTTGTTTGTAATTTTGTGCTAAAATTCATTATTTAAAACAAAAATAGTTAACTTTTTATATATATTATAAAAATAGTGGGTCGTAACCTTTTCTTTCCCATCATTTTACCTTTTTTTCGATTAAAATTTATATATATATATAGGCGTTCATCAATTATGAGTGGACCTAAACAATTAAACCTCAACCTAATAAGAACAACAATAGATTTGACTATTGGGCCAACCCTTTGAGGATTAATTGAAAATATCTTTATTTATTTATTATTAAAATAAATGGAAAGCAACTTCCAACCACTCTCTATATATATTAGATGGAAAATGTTACGCCACAACCTTTTCTTACAAACTTTCTCTCACAATCTTGATATGATAAGTCATAATTTATCAGCTCGTAATGGTCTCATCTGATGAATTATGGTTGACCAGTTGCAAACTGTTACGTCGGGATTGTGAGAAAAAATTTGTGAAAAGAAGTTGTGGGTATAACATCACTCATATTAGATTTATCTATTGAACAACATCATCACTCTGAAATATATTAACATGAAATGTGTAAGCATTGAAAATATCTACAAGATATTAGGTAGGTGATTATGACATTCAATAATAATTTGCTTAATTATCATTGAATCATATCTTCCAATGATAAAAGCAGATCAGTCTTTCAAGTTTTCACGCGCATTTCAAATTACATCTTCTCTCTTATCTTCCTCAACTCAATTTTATGTGCAAAGATTTACAGATACCAGAGGAGTTTCATTTCTAGGAGAACACCAATCAGTATGATGTTTCAACTTCAACTTCTCTTCTGGTTTTACTTGGTTTAATTAACTTCTTTGTTATTATTTACTTGCTAATGTCTTTATGAACTTTAGGTTTGCAAGGATCTGATCAAAGATCTCAAATACGCTTCATTCTGATTGTGGAGTTTTACTTCAGATTCTCTTACCCAAGACGTATCAATCACAAACTTTTATACTAGCTTTTATATATATATATATATATATATATATATATATATATATATATATATATATATATATATGTCCTACTTCATAAAGCTGAACTTTGCAAATTGTGATCGCAGATTCTCAAGCTCAGATAATATCATCACAGTTGGGTATGATATTTATTATCTTTAAACGTCATTATTATACTACTACAAATTATTTCATTAAAATGTTAAAGAAAGACTACAAAAATTAATGTTTTGAACTTCATTGGCTTGGCTGAAGCTTATTTAGAATGTTTAGAATAATATTGCATATAGGTTAAATTAATTTTCCATATGGGTTAAAGAAGACAAAAAAATTTGTTTAGAATAGTATTGCATATAGGTTGTCTCCATTATTCCAAGGATAGCTTTGAAATTTCGTTTTCTTATTACGTCTGCATAATTTAAGTCAGTTTATGTTAAGAATAGAGAAAAAACTTGCGAGCTAAGATTTCTGGAAAAATGATTTTCATTAAAATGCACAACAACTTATATAGTTTGAGAAGAAAAAAGGTAACTATTGACTATGTTGTCTCCTAGTTTTAGCTTATAACTCTTAACAATTTATGATATTTGACTAATCAGTAGCCATTGTTAGGTTATTGAACTCAGGGTTGTAACCTATTACCCTATGAAGAGGATAATATATTCCAGTTTGAACGAGTATGATTACATAAAATATTTAAAATTCGTCATTTATTGTTTAGCCATTTATTTTTATTGTTTCACTTGTAGAATGCAAATCATAATAATCTCTCACAGTGTGTAGTTTTTTATTGTGTCAAGATAACTCTTAATAGAAAAAAGGTATGGGAAATGTCCTTTTTTCTTTTATGCTTTTGACATTTATTATAATAATTAAAATATTCTTCAATAAATTATGTTTTTATGTTGAATATTTACACTATGAATGAAAATGAAAACCTTTTGAAAATATAATAAGGAAATCTCTATGGATGTAGCTTAATGGAGAAGACCTAATTTAAAACTTCTACTTTAGAGATCATCATGAAACCAAAATTTATCATATAGTTTAATATGTTCATCTTAAAGTTAAAAGAAAATGTTGTAATTGAAGGTGGACCTCTTAAGCCATGGCTAACTTCGTGTAAGTTAAAAAATACAATTAAACCTCAATAAATTAATACTCGATAAATTAGTAATTTCGATTAAATAATACTTTTGACCAGTCCTGACTTAGGACCAATGTGGTAAATTAATAATTTGTTAAATTTATAAGATAATACATAAAAAAAAAAAAAAAAACACACACACACACACACACACACAAACATAGAGGTACCACTTGATATATAAATTAATAATCTCCTTATATATCAAAATTATATATATGCATGACTCAATTAGGAATCCTTTTATAAAATGAGTCCAATGTTACTTGTTTCCTCTTGAAATTGATGTCTTCTTGAATCTCATCTCTAACTTTTCTTAGTGCATTAAGAACCACTAGTGTAGTGTTCTCCTATTGCAAGAGAAAATTATGCAATGCGATTGTTGCTTTAAGTGCATTAACTATAAGCTATTCCCTATACCACATTAACTATACATAATATGTACATGCATTAAGTTTAAAGTTTTGGAAAAAGAAAATAAAGAATGTCTCAATAAATTAATAATTTATTAATTTATACGATTACGTAATATATTGATTTATTAATAAATTTTTATGGTCCCAACAATATTAATTTATTGAGATTTAACTGTGTATGTATATATATCTCATGTTATTTAGAAATAAAATTTTTAATATTAATAAGATTAGATATGACTTTATTTCTTGGGGTGCTAATTGAGCAAATATTAACCAAGGGGCTTAAAAAATATTCACTAATACTTACAATGAAATGCATAATCTGACTTTGTTTGTTATCGAACAAGAAAAAAATAATAATAAAACGTTTTTCCTCTTTTTTTATAATTAAATTATTTGAAGGAATGATCAACAATGCTCCATAGTTTTTCCTCTTTTAACATTAATTTATATTTAACTACTTCTCATCTTATTTATTTTCTTGTCTTACCTCTTTCAGATAAAAGTCTAGTCAAAACCAGATGCTTGCGCTTTATTGGTAGTTACTCGAAGCTTGACATTTCACGAAAATATCATTGGTGTTTCAGCAAGGTATTTAAATTTTCTGTTATTTTGTTTTTTTATTTTTTAAATTTTATATAGCATAAAAAATAGTAATGAGGCTGATTATTTGTTTATCTTATCTAAATAATTATTATTAATCCAAAATACGAATAACACAGTATAAGGTTGCTATATTTTACTCGTTCAATATGATGAAATTTTTTATGCTAATTACCTAGTATTGATCTATTCCAAAAGGGAAAAATTAATCAAACCATACTCACAGGGATTTATTGTCAGACCCCTCTTGGGTATTCCCTATCCTATCAAATTCGGGCACTCCGAGGGACTCAGGATCCTAAGAGGAGGGTGATTTTTTTTTTAATTTTTTCAAAAACAATTTACCAACTCCATTCATATAAACTTTAATGACAATAGTGTAACACAAAACATGGTTCTGAAAATGTAAATCTTAGAAGACGGTTTACAAAACAAATGTATTAGAGTGCTTCTAATGTGTATAAACATCATGCAAATGAACATATGTTTGTCAGCCAACCGAATGCGTATAGCGAGCGCCTCAAATACTCTGTATGCAATCCTAGGAGAAAAACATAAAACAGTGAGCTAAGAAGCTCAGTAAGTGGATAAAACAATTTATAAATGAAAATAAATTTCAACCTTAAACCTGCATAAGCAAAACTTGCATTTCACGTAACACGTAACTATTCCTTTAACAAAACCACACTTTCCTTATATAATTTCCTTGATTTGTATCCACTCATCCCCGGCAAGGTAATTTGCATCCTTGTACAAACTTTCTCATTACCATGGATCATCGTATTATTTTCACGAAAACTGATACACCATCATCAAAGTTGAGTTGGCATTTCTCGATACGAAACCCACTCTTGCTCATGCCAATGCCCGTCAAGTGTCCACAATTTCCACCCGACCTATACCCGCTGGATATTCATAAATTTCATCCCAGCCTATACCCGCTACATGTTCACAAGTTCCACTCATTCAGTTAATGCAACCATCACCACCACCGACACTAGTACCCAAGGTCCCTAATATAGACAACCAACTAGTTGCTCAACTAGGCCAATACCTGCCTAGTGTAATCTGTCAAATCCCTCCCAAGGTCTATCCTCGGGGTATAATGTCGCCTTGAGCTCATTAGGCACCCGACCTATCCCGATAGGATGGTATAAATCATCATCGTTTAGAAGTAAGGGCCATCTCAATATGCACACAAGGCTAATCATATCCCACTCAGGCCAATACTCGCCCAATAGTCTCATCAAATCCCACCAAAGCCAATATCCACTGGATGTCATAATCCCACTTAGGCCAATACTTGCTTGGTGTAATCCTGCTTGGAGCTTGTCAAGCGTCCGTATTGTCCTGATAGGATGCTACCATAATGTGGTAGTACTGACCATATCATTGCGCGCATGAGGCCAAATATAAATACTAGTTGATGTTTGGAGGGGGATGATACTACAAAGGTGGTTACGATCCGCATAACACTTCCACAATCCCACCTTCGAGCTTCCCAACCTTCAATAATGTTACATGCCTTCATGCAAGTGTTTGAATATGGGTCGCATATATTTCTTAATAAAACCATCATGTAAATACGAGTATAATTTTCCGAGGTATACACAACTTATAAAATATCAATTTACACCTCATATTTGTCCCCCATCCATTTAGTCCCACAGGTTTCAAACATCACAATTAGCCCTCTGCCTGTACTCCAATAATCGCAAAACTGACAATCTGCCCCCTTGGGAATCCTTCCACCAATTACAATAAAAAACTAACCCAAAGCAAAGAAATTTGGGCCTTATGCCCCCCAAATATAAACAGAGCCAATACTAATTTAATATATCTTTTCACAATTATAAACCAACCCAAAACGCCCATTACTCACAGCTTCTTAAATTTGGGCCAAGCCCATCTCTTTTTATAAGCTCAGCCATACTTCAATCTATCAAGAGTCTAATAAGCCAACCACCAATATTTTATTCAATTTGACAACAACGAAGTTTACACTCCAAAGACTACTTCTCCAACTCAACCCAAGTCAAGAATTTCATTTCATCCCAACAATAACTCTATTCCCACCAACATTACCCTTCAATTTCCTCATTCTCTATTTAAGAACAAACAAACCAGCCCTCCCCAAAATTTGGTTGGATTTTCCATTTTAATAATCAATTCCACATGCAATTTCTCACAATTTAATTTCCAATCATCCAAATTATGCAATTTCACACAAACACACATGCATGCCAAAAGTTCCCTTCCAATACATGATCCGTAACCCATAATCATGCATATCAAACACTTTATGCCAATATACATATAACATTTTCATAAACCAAAATATATGCAATAATCGTGATCTTGATTAAACAACACTAAGCCAATTCATCAACATAATCCACAACCTCCTAAAGCAATCCATACCATTTTCATTTATTTAATATCCAACACTCCCAATTGTAAATCAAGCAAACCAGTCCCACCAACTGGCTGCATTTGTTTCCAATCACAATCAATTCCAAATCAAGCTCATTATACAATATCCAAAATATATAAACACATAAATTCATCATTAAGTTACAAACATAAAATCTACAAGTCTACTAAAGTACCCACCAAGTAAGAATGCTTTTTTTTTTTTTCATCACCAAAACACACATCAAACGCCACAATAAGCTTCCACGCATTATGTACAACAGAAAATCAAACTTTTAGCAAGGAAATTTTCGTTGATCCACTCACCTTTTGAAGCTATATTCTTGATCCGAAGAAGGGATCAAAATCCTCTAACGATGACTGTGCTTGTCTTCCTTTATCCGAAATCCAATGACCTTTCCATGCAAAGGTCTCCCTATGGTAACACTTCAACATTAAATTCACTGGACATCTTAAACACCAAAAAATTAACTTAACATCCTTTATCAAAAATTGTCTCATAACAGAACACTGATCACTCTAGGATTTTTCATAAAAATTCTATTCATCAATTTAAGCCATAATTTTAATGGGGCATTCAAGATACACATGAGGTTCCAGTATATTATCCAAGTCATTCTAGAGTCGATAACCATTTAAAACAGAATTTTCTTTCAACCTTTTCAAAACTGCCAACTGCTTCCAGAATTGAGGTTATTGACTTGTAAAATTTACAACAATTTAACCTTTAATCTAAACCTTACGAAAACCTCCAGAATTAAACTAGACACCTACAGGATTTAGAAGAATTTAAAATCATCAAATTTAAAAAGGAATAGATGCATCAAATCATCTACTAAAATACTCGTTCTGCAGAAACCCAAATTCCAGAATTGCAGGGCAAACTTAAAAAATCCATAGAAAATCCAATACTTTGAGTTTTTGAGTGAAACAAGTCTCTAAACACTCCTCAAGAAGTCTATAACAACATATTCAAAATTCAGTTTCAGTCAAAAACCCAAAACATGTAAACGATTTTCGGAATTCTAGATGGTCATATTTTGTACGGTAACCCTTATATCAAAAATCACATCTTTAACCAATTTTTGTTTGTTTAGAAACCACATATATGTTCTATCCACATAACATTATTGTAATTAATCTTCCCTTTTCAGTTTAATCTCATACCATTGCACTCAATCATAAACAACACAAATCAAATTAATCAATAATCATCAAAGAGGGAAATCTCAAGCTTTACTCACCTCCCACATGCTTAATCCTCCTTTACTCCTTCTGGTCACCAGAGTTTGCCGGCCGGCGGCCACTTTTCCAGCCACCTTCATCGCTCTCTACTCTTCTCTCTCTCTCTCTTCTCGGTTTCTTCTTTCTCTCCCTTCTTTTCTTTCTTCTCTTCTTCCTCCCCTCTCTTTTCTTTCTTCTTCTCAATTCTCCTCCATTTGGGTGAATCATCAAATTTGGATAAGAACATATGCATCAAATCATTTACTAAAATACTCGTTCTGCAGGAAACCCAAATTCCAGAATTGTAGGGCAAACTTAAAAAATCCATAGAAATCCAACACTTCCGAGTTTTTGAGTGAAACAAATTTCTAAACACTCCTCAAGAAGTCTACAACAACATATCCAAAATTTTGCTTCAGTCAAAAACCCAAAACATGTAAACAATTTTCGGAATTCCAGATGGTCAGTTTTTGCACAGTAACCCTTATATAAAGAACCACATCTTTAACCAACTTTTTGCTTAGGAATCACATACATGTTCTATCCACATAACATTATTGTAATTAATCTTACCTTTTCAGTTTAATCTCATACCATTTTATTCAATCATAAACAACACAAATCAAATTAATCAATAATCATGAAAGAGGGAAATCTCAAGCTTTACTCACCTCCCACATGCTTAATCCTCCTCTACTCCTTCCCATCACTAGAGTTTGTCCGCCGACGGCCACTTTTCCAGCAACCTTCATCGCTCTCTACTCTTCTCTCTCTCTTCTCGGTTTCATCTCTCTCCCTTCTTTTCTTCTTCCTCTCCTCTCTTTTCTTTCTTCTTGATTCTTCTCCATTTGGGTGAACAGCCCACCTATATATAAAACAATTTTCTAATATTGTGAAACTACCTCAATGATTTTCTTATTCTTATCATGACCCTACCACATCAGCTTTTCTTGCAAAATGCCACCAACAAAAATTTAGAAACTCACATTTTTTTTCCTTGAGAAAACAAAATAAATTTTATGAAATGACCCATAAAATATGGGATATTACAACCTTCCCCCCTTAAAGAAATTTCGTCTTCGAAGTTTAAACACTTGATTAGAACAACTCCAGATACAGTGCACATATATCCTTCTCACTCTCTCAAGTTGTTCCCTCTTCCGTATGATCACTCCATTGAATTTCTATCCAAGGGAGGGTCTTGGTGATTGTAGGTTATAGGCCCACTCCCTTCCATTGTGCCACTCTGATGTTCGCTTCATTTAGTTAGCATAACTAATATCTGGAGCCAAACCCTACAATCTTTCTTTAAAACATGGCCACCACATCTTGCAATTAAACTTTCCAATTTCCTTACCATCGAAATACCTTCCAATCTATATCCATACACTCTTGTATCCACCACAAAAGGCAGTTGCACCTGACATCCCTTTCGAAAGTACTTCCTAATAGTCACCGCTGAAATTAGACAAGAGGGAGTTACTCAGTGCTTTCACAAAACATTGACTTTGGCATTCCTGAATTTCTAAAAAGTTACCTCCTTCGGTATGGTCTGGGCCTCTTGTTGGGTCATGGCACATACTCGGGTCTAAATACAAGGCTGTCCCAATTCTCTCTGCCTCTCTCTATTGCCATGACCTGGACCCTTCTTTAGGTTGGGATCTCTGTTGTCCCTTAAAACGACTACTCCCTCCCTAATCGCCCTACTGGACAGCCCTCTGAAATACACTTCCAATTTGAGACAATTTGGGGCACTCTCTCTTAGTATGTCCAAATGGTCTGCATTGACAACAGACTAGAGTTGCGCCCCAACACTGTCACACAACATCCTCTGTTTCCACTAGAGGCTCTATTGGACTACTATTGGCCATTAAATTTCCCTTGCCTCCCACTGGCCCTAGGCCTGGCTACTGGATGTGCTAGAGAAATTACCTTCACACCTTCCCATACAGTTCTTCAGACCACCAATCCCTCAATTTCTATTACCACGTTTCTGTCTACGATTTAACACATATTTATAATGTCTAGGACGTCTCACAACATTTTTATGATACATTTCCTTTTCTACAGCAAACAAATAAAACATTAGTAGCAACAAACAAATAATCATGAAAAATTAGAAGTTTACCTGTTCACTGATCACAATTACGTTATATTGTTCAATGTTACAAAGAAAAAAATGTAAGGTCATTAGTAGCATTGTATGATGTATTTTACTTCTAAAATAAAAAAATAAAAAAAGGCTTATTGAAGACTTTTCTAGGAACTGGGAATATATGTAGTGTTTTAAAATAAGTAATAAATTATTCAAAAACTAAAACAGATGTTATCTGAACTGTTTTAGACAAATTGATTTTAAGAATTTATCTCTCTATAATTGCATTTTACACTTGCTGATGAATTTTTTTTTTTGCTCATTTTATACTGATATAGTTTCTACTTGATGACAGATATATTGATGGAGATTGTAACTGCTATTGTATCAAAGGTTGGAGAATACCTAGTGGAGCCTTCCATAAACCAAGCTCGTTATATATTTCGTTTCAACAAAATTGTTAAAGATCTTTCGGAAGCAGAAAAACAAATGCAATCCGCAAAAGAAGACATCGAGAAACGTGTTGAAACAGCCAAAAAAAATGATGAAGAAATTTTTAAAACTGTGCAAGACTGGCAAGATGATACACGCAACATCTTGGAAGAGGTTCAGATGTTGAATAAAGAAATAGGACACAATCAGTTGAAGACTTGTTTTAATGGGTGGTGTCCTAATTGGGGCTCTCGACATCAGTTGGGGAGGAAAGCAACAAAGACAAGCATTCAGTTGAAAAAAATTATAGATAGAGGCCAATTTGAAAGGGTGGGGTGTCGTGCTCTTCTATTAGGTGAACCTTCAGCACCTAAAGATGCTGCACCTCTATTAGGTGAACTTGCACCTAAAGATCCTGCACCCCTATCAGGAGAACCTTCAGCACCTAAAGATTTTGAATTTTGCCGGTCTACGAAGGCTGCTTTTGATGAGATTATGGAGGCACTTAAAAATGATGGCACCCATATGGTTATATTGTATGGGATGGGCGGTGTGGGTAAAACAACTTTAGCAAGAGAAGTGCGTAAAACGGTCAAAGAAAAGGGCATCTTTAAGGAGGTTGTGATGGTTACTGTATCACAAGCTCCAGACTTCAGAAATATCCAAGGTCAGCTGGCTGACTTCTTAGATTTAAAACTTACGGAGGAAACTGAAGAGGGAAGAGCTCAGAGATTGTCTTCAAGATTGTCAAAGTCTAATAATAGCCTTATAATCCTCGATGATGTTTGGGAAGAATTCAATTTCGAGGAAAAAATAGGTGTTCCATTGAGCAAAGGTTGCAAAATGCTTCTGACAACCCGCAACAAAAAAATATACACTCATAGGAAGTATCAATTATTAATTCCTCTAAATGTTTTAGAGGAACACGAAGGAGTGGCTTTACTCAAAAAGCAAGCACGTATAGATGATGATTGTGACGACTTGAATACTTTGGCTACTCAAATTGCTAGAGAATGTGATGGTTTGCCTTTAGCACTTGTAACCACCGGAAGGTACTTGAGTGGAGAGAAAAATGCTAAAAGGTGGAAATTTGTGTGTGAAAAACTGAAAAAGTCAAAACTGGAGGATATAAGTCATGTGAATAGTGAACAAAGAGGTGTCTATGCCAGTCTTAAGCTGAGTTATGATTATTTGAAGACAGATGAAATTAAATTCTGTTTTTTGATATGTTCACTATTTCCTGAGGATTTTGAAATTCCTTTGGAGGATTTGGTTAGAATAGGAGTGGGGTTAGATTTATATAAAGATGTTTCATCCATTGAAGAAGCAAGAAGGGCCCTACATTCAATGGTTGAAACCCTGAAGGCTTTGGGTTTGCTATTAGATGTTTATGAAGAAGAATTTGTGAGAATGCATGATATAGTTCGTGATGTTTGTCTATGGATAACATCAAAGGGGGAGAATATATTCATGAGCAAGATTGGCATGGATTTGACGCAGTTGTCAAGGGAAAAAGGCTGGGAACAATATACAGCAATCTCCTTGTTGGGAAACAAACTAAAAGAGCTCTCTATTAGACTGGTATGTCCTAAGCTCAAAATATTGCTATTGAGTGCTGATAGACAATGGCTTTACAATAGATATTCCAATCCGTTGAAAGTTTCAGATGAATGTTTCGAAGAGATGAAAGCACTAGAAGTTGTGAGTTTAAGATATGCAGACCTTTCATTGAAATCACTTCAATTCTTGACAAATGTCAAGAGTCTGGAGTTGTCTAATTGTGAATTGAGGGACATTTCTTTCCTTGCCAAGCTGAACAAACTTAAGATTCTTAGCTTTAGAGGTTCTCGTTTTGACGAATTACCAATAGAATTGAGTGAACTTAAGGAACTAAGAATGTTTGATTTACGTGAGTGTTATAAGCTAAAAAGAATTCCTTCCAATTTGATACGAAGCTTTTCTCAATTAGAAGAATTATACATGGGGAAGGACATCTTTGAAGAAAGGGAGGTTGAAGAGAAGAGTATAGAAACAGGCAATGCTAGGCTTTCAGAGCTAAATTATCTACCTTGCTTGGCTGTTCTGTATTTGAAAATAAATTCAAAATGCCTTCCAAAAGACTTTGCTTTCTCCGAACTTTCAAGGTATGAAATTTGTGTGAACGGAAGTATTTATGATTATGGATATTCAGAATCATCAAAAGCTTTAGTAATTGCTGATATTGATGCAACCTTATTGACTGCATTATTTAAAGCACTATATCATAGTGTAGAATATCTTAGTTTGGGAGGAGTAACAGGTTGTCAAAATATCCTCCCAAGCATTGACCAAAAGGGATTGAAGAAGTTGAATACTCTTCAGGTTATAAGTTGTGAAGACTTGAAATGCATGATAGATGCATCGCAAGTGGGGGAAGAAAATGCTGAGTTGCATCCAAGTTTAGCAGAGTTAGTGCTGTCATCCTTACCAGAATTGCAGTGTATATGGAAGGGGCCCATGTCCACTCATGCTGTAAACTTCCGAAGTCTTACGGATGTTTATGTGAAAAAGTGCAAAAGCTTGGCTTATCTTTTCACTTTATCAATTGCCAGGAGTTTGGGGCAGTTGAAATCACTCTGTGTATTTGATTGTGAGAGTTTGGAGTTCCTAATCAAGATAGAAGAGGGTGATAATGGCAGGGCAGAGAAAATGTTGTCGAAATTAGAATATCTCCAAATTTGGTGTTGCTCGAGATTGGAATATGTTTTTCCAGTGTTTGTTGCAGCAGGTCTTATACAACTTGAAAATCTTGAAATAAAATATGCAGCAGAGTTGAAGCAAGTATTTCATGGAAAAAAAGAAAATGAAGTTGCAGAGGAAGGAAAGGACATCAAGTTGCCTAATTTAAAAAACCTAAAGCTTTACGGACTTAAAAAGCTTACCAGATTCTTTCCAGAAAATAATCATTCAACTCTGCTAGCTTTGGAGGTATGTTTTCAATTTTTATTTTTATCTCAATACAAATTATTGTCACTTTTTTTTTTTTTTGGGGGGTCTAAAATGGACGAAAATGCTTGAATTTGACCAATATTAAAATAGATAGTACTTTAAGTGAGATATCAAAAATGCAAAATTATATCATAATAGTAAAATCTTTATCTATTAGACCTTTAGATGGATCATTTAGCTATACATTATTTTAGAATTTCTAACAATTATGATATAATTTTTCAATACAATTAGCATTAATTTTATTCAGCCCCTGAGAGATTGTTAAGTCTCAAGGGCCCTAATGATTTTATCGCTTTTTAATTTTTAATTTTTGTATACTTTGTGAGTAATTTTATATTATTTTTTAAAAAGAACTAATTTAAATTTATACAATTACTTTACCCTCATATAAAATTAAATTTAATTCTAATTAACTTTTTGTTAATTAGAGTTAAAATTATTGTTAAATTTTGAAGTTTAACAATAAATTTTTTTGAAGTAAAAGTGTTATTATTATTATTAAATTAAATTAAAGATGTACCTTGCCATTAACATTCAGTATTTAAAAATATAATAACAAATTGACACAAGAAACATAATCACCATTTTCCACACGACTTCTCATGGGCTACAGTGGCCCATGGGCCCAACCCGACTCTGTCACAACCCATAATCCATCTTAAAGGACAAATAACAAGTGCCCAAGATTATTTTTGCTTTATTATTTTAATTAAATTAATTTTGGATCTTCCTGATTAGTCCCAATGGGCCCGATTGATAAATGTAATGACAACTTTATTCATAATTGTAGTGGCCTAATTGGATTCCTTTTTTACTTTATTATATTCAATAAATTTTTGGTTCAACCTCAGCCTCATGTTTAATGTATTATAATCTTTATTAGTATTATATAAACTAGTGTAATCAACGTTCACAAATCAATGTTTATTATATTTTTTCGTAATCAAATTATGTTTGTGCATGATGTCTACTGGATTATATAAATGTTGTTGACGTGTCGATCATGTAAGTCATATTTTATTACTTACAACTTTTATTATTGTTATTATTATTATTATTATACTATAAAGAAATATAGATTTGCATAATTGTTATAATCGGGTGGATCTAATAAATTTTGATAACATCAAAGTGATTTGTTTTCTCCAGAAATTGCGTGAGCTAAGCGTGTCCAATTGTAATGATCAGTTTGTTGACAAAGTTCTCTCCGGATTAAGACGTGGCTTCTTCAAAAATTTGGAAAAATTACACATTGGTTATTGTGGAGCAAAAGTTGTATTTCAGTTGGAAGATCTAATCATTGAAAGACAACATCATGAATTAGCACTTCCAAAATTAAAGAGTTTGGAGTTGACATGTCTAGAAGAACTAGAAGATTTATGTAAAGGTTCTGCTCATGTTCTAAGGTTGGAGAATCTAACCACTTTAACAATAAGTAGATGCAAAAAGCTAAAACGTATATTTTCATTTACTCTTGCTGAGAGATTGGGTCAATTGGAATCACTTTTAGTATATGATTGTGAGAATTTGAAACAAGTATTTTATTTAGACGAAAATGTTGGTTTAGGAGATGAGAAAAACATCAACCTCCCAAAATTGAAGAAGATAAACCTTGAAGTAGTTGCAAACCTTAAAAGCTTCTGTCCAGAAAAATATCATTTAACTTGTCCAACTTTGGAAGAGTTCAAAATAAATGCGCTTGGAGAGTCGAAGTCTTTCAAAAAGGTATGTTTTTTTATTTATTTATTTTTTCTGAAGTAAAATGCCAAATTATCTTGAAGCCGTTGTCTTTATTATTTTTTTTATTTTTATTTGCAAAAATAATTGGAATGTGTGAATTTTGACTAATAATGGTAATAAGATTAAAAAAAAATGCATAAATTAAAATGATATTTTGATTAATGGTCTTTATTCACGAATCTAAATAAGTTTGTTTTTGTTAAATTAAATAAAAATATTTGAATACCAATTAATGCCTTTTTACTTTTATTTTATTGACCATATACATCTTTTACTTTTCAATGTTTATTTATTAATGCCTTTTTCTAAGAAGTTTGATTTACTTTTATTTGGCAACATGCATGGTCAATGACTAACACATGATAAAATTGCCATCTAACCAGAATTTCAGCTATTATAACTATCAATTTCAATTTTGATATTTGTTGAGTTTGCATATATTAAAATATAGTTAAAGTTAAGAAAATTATGAGGGGGAAATTAGCATTTTCTTTATTATTAGTGTCATTATTTTTGAGAAATTATTTAATTTTAGTTTCAATAATAAAATAACAGATTTCATTTATTAATTTTAATAGTTGTTGGTGTGATGTCATGGATCTCATAAATTTTTTGTAAGAGATCAAAGTGATTTGTTTTTCCAGGAAAGGCGGATTGTGGTGATGGATTATTGTAGTATTCAGTTGTGTGATGAAATTCTCTCTAGGATGAGATGTGGCTTTTTCAAAAATTTTGAAGAATTAAGCATCAGCTATTGTGGAGTAAAAGAGGTATTCCAGATGGAAGGACAACAACATGAATTATCACTTCCAAAATTAGAGAGTTTGAAGTTGGAATGTCTAGAAGAACTAGAAGATTTATGTAAAGGTCCTGCTTATGTTCTAAGGTTGGAAAATCTAACCACTTTAACAATAAGTGGATGCAAAAAGCTGAAAGGTATCTTTTCATTTACTCTTGCTGAGAGATTGGGTCAATTGGAATCACTTTTAGTAGAAGATTGTGAGAATTTGGAACAAGTATTTTATCTGGATGAAAATATAGGTTCAGGAGATGAGAAAAACATAAACCTCCCAAAATTGAAGAAGATAAACCTTGAATCAGTTGCGAACCTTAAAAGCTTCTGTCCAGAAAAATATCATTTAACTTGTCCAGCTTTGGAAGAGTTCAAAATAAATGCGCCTGTTGGATGTTTTTTCGAAAAGGTACATTTTTTTATTTTTTTATTTTTTCTGAAGTAAAATGCCAAATTATCTTGAAGCCGTTGTATTTATTATTTTTTTTATTTGCAAAAATAATTGAAATGTGTGAATTTTGACCAATAATGGTAATAAGATTAAAAAAAAAAAAAACATAAATTAAAATGATATTTTGACTAATGGTCTTTATTCACGAATCTAAATAAGTTTGTTTTTGTTAAATTAAATGAAAATATTTGAATACCAATTAATGCCTTTTTACTTTTATTTTATTGACCATATACATCTTTTACTTTTCAATGTTTATTTATTAATGCCTTTTTCTAAGAAGTTTGATTTACTTGCATTTGGCAACATGCATGGTCAATGACTAACACATGATAAAATTGCCATCTAACTAGAATTTCAGCTATTATAACTATCAATTTCAATTTTGATATTTGTTGAGTTTGCATATATTAAAAAATAGTTAAAGTTAAGAAAATTATGAGAGGGAAATGCTAAGAAAATTATGAGAGGGAAATTAGCATTTTCTTTATTATTAGTGTTATTATTTTTGAGAAATTATTTAATTTTAGTTTCAATAATAAAATACTGATTTCGTTTGTTAATTTTAGTAGTTGTTGGTGTGATGTCATGGATCTCATAATTATTTGTAAGAGATCAAAGTGATTTGTCTTTTCAGGAAAGGCGGATTGTGGAGATGAAGTATTGTAGTATTCAGTTGTATGATGAAATCCTCTTTGAGTTAAAGTGTGGCTTCTTAAAACATTTTGAAGAATTAAGCATGACAAATTGTGGAGTAAAAGAGTTATTCCTATTGGAAGGACAACAACATGAATTATCACTTCCAAAATTAAAGAGTTTGAAGTTGAATCATCTGGAAGAACTGGAAGGTTTATGTAAAGGTCCTGCTCATGTTCTAAGGTTGGAGAATCTAATCACTTTATCCATAAGCAACTGCAAAAAGCTGAAACATATCTTCTCATTTACTCTTGCTGAGAGGTTGGGTCAATTGGAATTACTTAGAGTATGTGATTGTGAGAATTTGGAACAAGTAATTTATTTGGATCATGAAAGAGAAGAATATGTAGGTGGAGGAGATCATAAGAACATCATGCTTCCAAAATTGAAGATTTTATATCTAAAAGGACTTGCAAAGCTAGTAAGCTTTTTTCCAGAAAAATATGATGCATGTTGTCCAGCTTTGGAAGAGTTCACAGTAAAAGACTGTTCCAAATTAACTACAGCTTTCATTGGTGATGAGGTATGTTAAATCTTTATCTATTAGGCCTTTACTAATTGGATAGATATTTTATGCATGAAGAGTTAGCAATATTCAATAATAATAGTTAGTACTAATTGGATAGATATTCTATGTATATTATTAAAAAATTGTTAAAATTTAAGTTTACCAATTACCACCACTCCCTTTATGGGAATAAAATTCTTCCAAGTTTAATAAAACTTATTCAGCAATAGCATATCGGACCATTCACTTAAAATTATAAATGAATCTATTTTGTTATTGTTTAATTTACTTTCAGCTTCTCTTAGAATTTTTGGATTTTTTAGTTAATTAAATAAAATATATAAGAGATTCTCTTACTTTTTTTCAGTAGTTGGTAGTACAGTATACTCTATTGACATAAATTTATCTGATAAACTTTTTATAACATTATTGTGCAGTTTCAGAATTTGCAAGTTATAGTGATGATTAATTGCAGTAGTCAATTATGCGATGGAGTTCTCTTTCGGTTGAGATGTGGCTTCTTCAAAAAAATTAAAGAATTAAGCATGGAAGACTGTGGAGTACTAGAACATGAATTATCATTCTCAAATTTGAAGAATTTGACCTCTTTAACAATAACCCACTTCAACAAGCTCAAACATATCTTCTCACCAACTGTTGCTCGAAATCATATGTTGCAATTGAGAAGGTTGTGGATCAGTGAATGTGTGGAATTGGAGCAAATCATTGATGTTAAAGATGGTGAAGAAGTTGGAGCAAATCTTCTCCAAACTCTATCATATATTAAAGTGGAAAAGTGCCATAAATTAAAAAATCTGTTTCCTATCTCCATAGCTCGGGGTTTTCAACAACTGGAAGTCCTAACAGTAATTGATAACTCTGAATTAGAAGAAATATTTGGAGATAATGATGTGATTGATGAGAAAGAAATCCAATTGCCTCGACTTCGCAATATATTCCTAAACGATTTACCAAGACTCACCAACTTTTGCCATGTGGATTATCACTTCATATTTCCAGCACCACCATTTGATTGCTTGACAGTCAGAAGATGTCCAAAGATAAGTACAAGATTTTCATGGGATGAAGAAAATAAAAGTGTGCATGCGGAAGCAAAGGTACTTCTATTTTTTAATTATAATTGATTAAAGATATTAAGTCAAAAGGATTTGCTCATTATTCTTCACAGTAAGGAACTTCTTTTCATACATTTACTTCTTATGTAATGCCACAAAAAGCTTAATATTACTACCTTCGCATTTGATGCTTCCAATATCTGGCTTTGCAGGCACCCATAATAAGTAGCGCCGAAGATGATAGTCATCAAGAGCAGGCTCCTGAAAGAGGCAGTGAAGATGAAATTCATGAAGAGCAGGCACCTGAAATAGGCATGGAAGATGATAGTCATGAAGAGACGTTTAAAGATCTCTATTGCTGGGAAGATTTTGAAAAATTACCTCGGTACATAAAAATGAAGAGATTTATTCCAATTCTCATCCAACAGAATGAAGAAAAGAACACTGAAACTTAGAAACATGCCCATCAATTCTAATCAGGTAATTGAATTTATTATTCTACACATTGAATTTGTTTCAAGAGGCTCCAACATAAATGTACTTGTGATTAATTATATTTCTTTTGATGGTTTTTCAGTTGGCTCCACCAAATCCAATGAATATTACTCTGTTTGAAGGGAAGCAGAAGAAAATTCAATTCACTGTCTGATGAATTTTCTAAACTGCACTTGTTATATATATTTGTTTTGTTTTAAGTCCAATATCAATTCACTTGTTATGTGAATTTTCTAATGGATTATTGACAGAGTTTATGTTTGGGTTAGTAACTGATGTATTTTGTATAATTCAGGGTGAAGTTGATTAACCTGGTGCTTAATTGTTATAATCTGGTGGATCTAATCAGTATTTCTGCTGCTACAATTAACTCAACTTTGTACTTCACCTCTTCAGTACTTCTGCTGCTACAATCTTTTCAATATCTACTGCTTCGTTTTACTCCTGCTTCAAATTCTCTATTACGCATCTTCTACTACTGCTGTAACTTGTTCTTTACCTTCACAAATTACTTGCCCTTTCAAATACTGAGAAGATGGTATAACAATAGGTTTACTTCTTAAGAACTCAAACTGTCTTGCCAGTTGCCACCAATGGTTTTGTAAAAACGTCAACATTTTGCAGTTCACTAGGAACATACTAAATTCTTATCAAATTTGCTACAACTTGCTCTCTTACATAATGTGTCTCAATCTCTATATGTTTTGTTAATATTCTGCCTCAATCTCAATAGGTTCTACAAAGCTCTATAATCTCCCTCAGTGGATGATAAAGCCATTACTTTTCTGTTTTCTACAACACCATTGCACTAAATTAGGACTAAGAAAAACATAGCATCCACGTGTAGATCTTCTATCTTGTACACAACTTGCCCAACTATATTTGCATAGCACTCCAACTGCATAGTACTTGCTGGATTGAACTGAATGTCATAAAATAAGGTACCTTTTAAGTACCTAAGTACTATTTGCAGGCCTGCCAATGGTACTGAGTTGGTTGCTTAAGAAATTGACTTAGTTTATCACTAAGAAAGCAATGTCAGGCTTGGTTAAGGTTAAGTATTGAACAGCACCTACTCTGCTTCTATATAAGGCAAGAGTGTCAAACTCCTCACTATCTACAGCAGCAAGTTCAATTCCCAAAGCCATTTGACTGTAGCTTTCCAAGTCTACTTTAGAAGATCTTTGGCATATTTAGCGATTGAGATGAATGCCATTACTATTTTGAAAAGCTTCTAAACTAACAATAAGCTATTGAATTCACAAAACAAAGATATTCTCCAGAACAAAGATGATGAAATGCTAGTCTCACCCAACTTTTCTCTTCAACAATACAATTGATGTTTAATTCATAATAGACATTGAAGATAACTTCTTTTTTAGGGAAAAGAAACAAGAAATTGAAAAACACCAATTGGCGAGAACTGGACTTGGAATTGAGCCACCTTTAACTTCGGATTCGGAACAACAGAGCATCACACCTAATGTATACAGAACTGAGCCCAATGTAACTTTCTAGATAAGTATTCAATTTTTGGCGGCTAAAAGCCCAGATAAGTAGGGATATTAAGGCAAGTAAAAGCAAGTCCTACATAACTGTTTATATCCTGATCAAAACTGTCACAAAATTAACATACAGCTAAGGCAAATTATTTCTGAAGTTTCCCAAATAATCAATTGCCACTGTTACACTCAGATGTTACCCTCATAGCGTTTAGGCCAATTCTGTGGATTTCAGCCCTCTGCCAATGAGTACAACAGAGAATGAAGTGCAGAACATGAGAATTGAACAACTCTAACTCAAATCGACAAAAGTACTCCATGAAAACAAGCTCCTCACCAACAACACAATACAAAACCACATATTAACAATTAGTGCTTAAAAGCATATTCAACACCACGAATCACTATGCTACCACCATCACCAACATCACAGAACAACCCTTTGCAAGATTATACATTTATCACATTTAAGTTCTTATAAGGTCATTATTCATAAGGTGGTTTCAGCACTAATTAACAATTAGACTCTAAAAACACTAAAAATTAACAACAAAATTCTCCACTTTATCAAATCCAACACCAAGAAAAATGCTAGCAGAACATTAAATCAGGCAATTTCATACTAATCCACGAAAGCAAAAACCAAACTAACATTAATAAAAATCGCACTAACCTTAGTAGTCAACTTATAATCTCCTCTCTTCCACTTGCCACTCCTCAAATACCGATCAGTCTCACACAACCTCCTCAACACAGCCAAAGTCAACCCAATTGCCAAATCCGCCACATCATCAGTCAACACATCAGGAGTGTTTGTGACTCTTATTCCCTTCTCTTTACACTTCCCCAAGTCAACTTTGTCAAACCCCACGCTGAAACTCGCCGCGATCTCAAGCTTTGGCAAAGCTTCTATCAGTTCAGCCTCAGCGCCGGCCGCGGCATTCCCGACAACTCCTGGTCCTCACTGAAGCTTCCCATGCTCCCGGGGCAAAGAAACAACATCGATGATGGCGGTTGATCATCAAGCCACTCCTTGATCTCTGTTATTGAGATGGATCCACCTGATCCTCGATCAATCTCATCACCCTCTAAATTCAAAATGGGTCCCGGTGTATACAAAGGTGGGGTGTTGTTCAACTTACCATCAGAGAAAGACTCGACCGCATAGGATTCCAACTCCTTGAATGTATTTACAATAATGCCCTCTGCTTCTCTAAACAACACGATAGGCAAATTCCTAACAGGAAACGGCTTAACGAGACTCGGGACAATCAACTCAGTGACCGAGTCTTTCAACTCAGTGATGGGCTGGTTTTGCTCATCACAAAGAACTTGCAAGTGTAGCTGCATACTAAGAAAAGCTGCACCGGAGGTGTAGAAAATGCAGCTAGGAACTCCAAAATCATTCGCAATTTCAATCATGTCCGCACAGAACATATCGAGAACGAACCCGGCGAGTCAAGGTGAGTCACCAAAGACTGACTCCGTCTGAATTAGCTTAGTGACTGCTTCTTTGACGAGAGGTTAATGGCTTTTGACGAACGAATCCATGAAGCTTATGCGAGAAGATGATTTTGAAGGGGAAAGATTGACTTCTGAGAGTTGAATGATTTTGAAGTTCGGGTTGAGTGGAGAGAGAGAGAGAGTGAATGAAGGTATACAGGGACTTTGGTGTCGAAGGGAAGCTGCATGACGAGGACGGTGATGGAGAGGCGGTGGTCACAGTGGACCAGGAGCTTTGCCATCTACACCATCGTTACAACGTGGCCGACGCCCGATGAAAGTTATCCAAATAATTTGTTATCATCTCGACCGTCCATATCTGAAGGCATTGAGTTATTATTGTGCGTGCCGGGGCGAGTGGGGGGTGAACTCAGTAACTGACTCATCATAAATGTGGTGTTGTTTAATTGTTCAGTTATCATTTTAGTGCTCTTTGATTATTTGTCTGATAGTGTCGGCGGATGTGTGGAAACCAACGTGAGAGTGAGACACATCATTGGTGTACAATAGAAAAAGACTTTAATATCCTTTGTCTTATACTACTTTATTTTCTTATTTTATTTCATTCAATTTTTGTTTTTAATTATGAATAATACTTTCTTTACATCACCTTCTACACCATTTCTTTTATTTCATGATGTGTCATCTTATATGGTATATGCAATCTCAGCCGGATATTGTTTGGTTTGCAAATTTAGGATAGAAGAATTTTGGGGCCGATTTAAATTTGGGGAATTCTAGGTCTGTTTGGTTTAGTATATTTTACTATCATATTTATACTATTTCTAAAAAAAATATTATTCTTATAAAGACCTATATAAAACGGGTTACCAAGTGACGTGGGAGAGAAGAAAAAAAATAAAGAAAAAAGGGAAAAAGAGGGAGAGAGAGAGAAAAAAAAATCATGAAGATCAAGAGTAACAATTGTCTTTGTATGCCCTCTTTGTATTTGTCTTTGTAAGGATAACACTCCTCATTTCTAAAATACTAGTTTGTTTCTTAAAAATGCTATTATATTTTATTTAACTATTTTTAAATCTTTTAAGTTTATTAATTAACAAACACCCACAAAAAAAAGTTTAGAAATTAAAAAAATACCTCTATCTATCCACATTTGCTAGATTCCGATCACTATAATAGAAAAGTAATCGGAATCTAATATAATAGCGTATTATCGATTGGATCTAGTCTATAATACATCAATCCATCATTTTTTGATTAGATCTATAATAAATCTAATCGAAAAAGACTAAATTAACAACCAAAGATTTGACGGTAGAAGAAACGCTGATTTGATACCATGAACAAATTGCATTTGAGAGAAGGAAATTTTTTATTCAGCTTAAAGGGATCTGTTTACAAGAAGCACAGTTTATATGTATATACAAGTAACCATAGTTAGTCAATCACAGTTAATTAACCCTAATAACTAACTAACTATTTAACCAATTAACTAAACCACTTAACTAACTAACTGACAGATTAATTAGCTAACTAAACTAATTAACTGATTATACTAATAATCCAATAGTCATGCTAGTACAAAACATGTCAAGGACAAACCCGGCGAGTCGAGATGAGTCAAGGGAGGCTAACTCAGAGTGAACAAGCTTAGAGACGGCTTCCTCGATGAGGTGTTTATGAGATTCAATTAACGAAGTGAAGAAGCTTCTGCGGTCGAATATTTGAAGGTCATCGCTTGGGAGATGAACGAAGTTGATGCGGTCACTAGCAAAGAGTGAGTTTAGATAGGTGTTAACTTTGGAGTCAAAGGGTAATTTCATGACAAGGACCGTGATGGAGATGCGTTGGTGGCGGTGGGACGAGGAGCTTGGCCGCTCCCAAGGTGTCGCGCTGGTGTAGGGATGAAGACGAGGTCGGCTTCTTGTTCATTGAAGCTGGTTATTGTGTTCTTGAGTTTTGAGAGTAAAATTCAATAAAAGTTAAATGGATTTTAAAATGGAAATTAATTGAAGTAAAACTATCTATGTAAACAAGACGATAAGTCAGCGATGATTAAATGCTTTGCTAACAGGGAGAAGACCTGTATGTGTTCAAATAACTGGAAATTGAAAAGTAGCTGAGTATTACTATTCAGACTCTCATAAATCTAACCTTACGTTAGTGATTTATGTTCAAATATTTTACCAATAGAGAAAGATGTCTTGCTTTTTGATTAATCAAAATCATCCTCAACTAGGTTATGGCAAATTATTTAAAAGTCAAGTCTTGCCTTGTTTATCAGATGTTCATGATGTATTAACTTGTGACATGGTAGACATAAGCCATACTTGCTCTATATAAATGCAGTGTGAAAAGAATTAAGAAGATTATTGTTTATCTGTTGGAATTCACATTAAATATTTTGGGCATCTTTTACCTGTTAGAACTTAAGAGGGCGCAAACTGGCAGAAGGTGGTAGATGGCGTTGACTCCCCTGCCAACCATTATTTTTTTCCTGCTCAATTGCAGATGATGAGGAGATTACCGGATTGTAGAGTTGTCGATCCAGGACATGAAGCGCTATGGGGTGAATATGGTCTTGTTGAGTTCCTAAATCCATGTAACATCTGTTCTTTCGAAAAAAAAAGGGGAAAATGAAATTACATGAACTAATTCTTATTAACATTCATCAGAGCATGAAAGCTCACTATAAGGAGAAGGATATAATAAACTAAAAGACCAACTGCTAGCCTTTCAACAGCGAATCATTTTTGCAGCTAGCTGTCTTCAGTTTACTACACATGGTTTTCATTCTCCCATTTTCAAAATCTGTGAAGAATATTCATGTTCATTCATTAAACAAAGAGATGGCATCTAGATTGGAGCTTCAGGTGGCCCTATATCAGCATTTTCTTTTTATTTCCATGGCTAATCCTTCCAACATCTCATATATCTCATGACATGGTTTTTTTTATAAGACTTGAACAAGCCTCTCATTTTAATCCATTTTAATTTCAACCGCTAATCCCAACTCAATCACCATTTCAAAGGCATTCAATTAATTAGAATAACGCCAAACCATATGCTCTCTAGTGTAGAATTCCACCCACAGTGTGATACCAACCCTTTGATCGCCTTGTGGGCTAAGATTGACACTTGTGGAGTCCATCCGATTACTTTTCCAATCTTGACCGTTCGATCGAGAAATCCTTTTGGCAGCATGTCTGTTGGATTTGTGTAGTCACTCAGTATGGCGAACTGACCCAGGTTGACGTAGGGACCATAAGAACCATGACACGCCCAGCTGCGCAGACAGCAACCTCTTTTCACCTGATCCTCATCGGAACTTCCCATGCTCCCGAAGCATAGGAACACAACTGACGATGGCAGCTGATCATGAAGCCACTCCATGATTTATGCTTTTGTTTTGGACCCACTTGACCCTATATCAATGCTATCACCCTCAAGATTCAAAATGGGTCCTATAGAATGAACGGGTGGGATGTTGGTTTCACCATTTGAGAAAGACTTTATCATATTAGACCTACCATGGAATGAATTTACAACGAATACCCTTAACCCTTCGGAACCTCCTGCTTGCTCGAACACTAATCATATACCAATTTTTTTCTCCAAAGTACGCAGAAGGCAAAACGTTAGCAAGGAATTGGAATTGGGTTAACGAGACTCGATACTTCCAACTCAGCATCCGAGTCTTTCAACACACGGCCTGTGCATGCCTCGATCATCATAAAGAGCCTGCACGTGAAACATAAAAAAACCAAGAGACCCGCACTTGATGTGTAGTAAATATAGCTTGAAACTCCAAGCTTCATCAGCAATATCGATCATGACTGTACAAAACATGTCGAGAATGAACCCGGCGAGTGTGGGTGAGTCATCGGAGGTTGACTCGGAGTGGGAAGCTTAGAGACAACTTCTTTGACGTGGGGTTTATGAGATTCAATAAATATAAAGGGAAGAATTTTCTAGGATTGGATTCCAGGGAAGTGGAATGGTGATCGTTGGGAAGATGAAGCGAAGTTGATATGGATTTGCTGCGAGACTAAGTTCGAGGTAGGCATTGACTTTGGAGTCGAAGGTAGCTTCAATGACGAGGACGGTGATGGAGAGGTGGTGGTGGTGGTGGTGGTGGACGAGCTTGGAACGCTACGGTGGAGAAGAGGTGGCCGATGCCTGGTATAGGAATAAAGTGAGCTTTCTTATTCATTGTGTGGATGATTGACGATTCCTTTTGTTGGTTGAGTAAAATTATACCAAGCTTTTATGGATATACTAATAAGGTGAAATGATGTCACCGCTTGTTAATAGTGAAAAGGAGGAGATTAACAACGTGTAACTCATACCACGAAGTGTACTGTATACCATGTCAACATACAACGCTTCTTATACTATGGTTGAGTATTTATCCATTTTAAGGAGATTGACTAAGGCCAGAATCCTCCGGTGAAATAGTGAAACATGTGTTATCTTTTTCCCTTTTAAGCAAGCTGCTAAAATTTCATGAACCAACTGTTGGCTCCATAAAAATAAATTCGGTGGGAAAATAATAAGAAGAATGTTATTTACATGCTGGAATTCATATGAAAAAGTTCAACACCCCTTTACCAGTGTTTTGAAGGAAGAGAAAACAAGGAGGTTGAGGGAACTTGGGAAAAACCGATGGCCGCGGTTCAAGGTCAACGCTATAAGCTCCTTCAATCTCCCAGGTTTAATTCATATGGTCCGCAGAGGAACACGCCCAGGGCAAACGGGCAAACCGGTGGTAGATGGCGGTTGATTCCCCTGGCCACTCCATGATCATGCTGCCCGATCGCAGATGATGATGTGCTAGAGGGAGAATATGGTCTTTTTGAGTTCTGCAATCCATGTAACATTTGTTCGTGTCACAATTATAATTGATATTTTAAAAAAAAAGGAAAAATGAAATTACAAAATTTTGAATTAATTGATTCTTGTGAACATCCATTAGAACATCACACCAACCAACATATCGAAAACTCGTTCCAAGGAGAATGAAACAAAAACAAAAGACCATAGAAAATCCAAAGTAAGCATTTTCTTCTTAACTTAATAAATGTAAAATCTTATATATCAATAGATGATGGCTTTAAACTTTTGCTCGGGTTTTATTTGTTTAAAACTCATTCCTATCTAAGATAAAAATTAGTTCAAATTTCCATTTCAATCATCAATTATTCAAGCATAAGGTCTAAACTCTCCATATTACCAATCTATCTACGAAATGGAAATTTGGTATGTTGAGATATAAAAAAATGTCTAAATTATCAGCTTAAAGAGAATCCTAACAGTTTCAAGAATAAAGTATTGAAAATTTTAAATAATAGAAACTATATAACAATTTTACATACAAAAACTTCTTAGATGAATTTTAAACCAATCTTTCACCCAAAAGACAGATTCTGCGACAAAAATTTAGCTATGGTCACTTTATTAAGTCAATGAAGAAGATGCTTTGATCACAGTAGAGGAATAGAACGTAAGAAAATATCCATAACTAAGAAGTTATGAGAAAGCAGCACTACGTTGAAAAAGTGTGAAAGATCCAATAAAAAAATTCATGCACCATATATATAAAGTCCCATTGCTGCTGAGCATAGAGTGATATAATTTTTTTAAAGGTTAAATTTTTACCATCATGCTAGAATGAGAGTTTTTCTATATTTTGCCTAATCAATGAGATAAGGCTTGTTTAAATAAAGTTGAGCAGCTTATCCACTTTATTCTAATTTAGTCTCCATTGCTTAACTTAACCACTAAAGACCATGCAAACATCCAGATAATTGCATCATGCTAAACATTGAGCTGCTTAACTGAGCAAGTTGAGCATTGATCAAATTATCGATCTTGACACAAGGGACCAACATTTAGACCTAACCATCATGTTGTATCCACAATAATTAAATGACCAACTACTGGCCTTTCAACAGCCAACATTTTTGCAGCTAGTTGTCATCACTAACATGGTTTTCATTCTCCCATTTTCAAAATTTGAATGAATGAATATTCCAGTTCATTTTTGCAGTTTAATGAATGAATATTCCAGTTCATTCATTAAACTGCGAGATGGCATCTAGATTAGAGCTTCGGTTGGCCCTATAACCAGCATTTTTCATTTCCATGGCTAATCTTTCCAACTTCTCATATATCTCATCACTTTGCGGATGCTCTTGATCCTTAGATGCGAAAGTTCAAATAACCTCCAGTATCAATCCAAGAACATCCAACTTCTTTTCTCAACCCTCTTTCTCTCATCTCTTTCTTACTTTTGTCAACATTTTCCCAGTTTCCTTCTTCTGCATAGATATTTGAGAGCAAAACATGATGGCTCGTCATTTTTTTCTTGTATCTAATTCAAGCAACTTCTTGCAACAACTTCTCCCAATCAGATTTTCCATGAAGTCTGCAAGCACCAAGAAGCGAACCCCAAATTTCCAACACATTCCCCTCTTCACCTAATTTTTAGACAAACTCATAGGCTTCAACCACCTTCCCAACCCTACCTAACATATCCACAACACAACAATAGTGCTCAGTTGAGGGCTGAATCTTGTATTTACTCTCCATCAACTCAAATATTTGAAGACCTTCATCAACCAAGCCAGCATAACTACAAGCAAACAACACTGCAACAAAGGTAACGGCATCAGGTTCAATGTCAACATTCTTGCATTCTGCGAAACAAAGAAAGAGCTCTACAATTGCATTTTTTTAGAGGTTTGGGCAGACACATTTTCAGCATAAGAAATTGAACCCGACTTAGAATACGTATCAACAAAAGCAGAGCCTCCAAAGAAATTTTTGTCCAACAAATGGGGGATAGAAAATCCATGAAGTTGCTTGCCCAAATGGCCAACTCTATATTTCCCATTGGATTACAAGCAGGGAACACAGTGCTATATTCACAACATTGGGAGTTACGTTACGCTCAAACATACGCCTAAAAGTAATGAAAGCTTCCTCAACCAATCCATTTTGGGTATACCCAACAATCATAGCTTTCCAAGTGGCTTGATCTGTCTCCCGGTATGGTTTCTCTCAAAATTTTGTTGAGAAGCTCTAATCAAACCAGATTTTGCATACATGTCTATAAGATAGCTTTCCATTCCCTCAAGCGAATGCCATGCCTTAAGAGATAAGCATGGTCGCTTTCCAATATCATGGTTTCTCGGTTTGAAGCTCCCCTTGAAACAAAGCGATAGATGGAATCAATCATAAATTGTTGTTTACGCATCTCATACAAAAGCATTAATCCTTCATCATCCAACCCATTCTGAACAAAAGCAGAAATCATTGTATTCCAAGAAACAACATCCCGCTCCAGCATATTATCAAAAACTTTAAATGATGTAAGGACAAAGCCGCATCTTGAATACATGACAATAATTGCATTCAATACAATAACTGGCAATGTTGTCAAATACTTAATTACATAGGCATGCAGCTTTTAATCTAAGTCCAATCGCCGTAATGTGAAACTAGCTTAAGGCCACCGATAAAAAAAGTCACCTCATCAAAATCTATTTTCATCTGATAACATAGCTTCAATGAAAAGCACAATACCTCAAACATGTATTTAAATATATTTATTATTGAATGAAAAGTTGATAATATTAAAGAGTATATTATTAGCTGCATTAGCTCATTTCATACAAGTTTGGTATTATAAATACATTACATTAAATAATACAATGGTTTTAGTAAACCAACAACAGCCTTTGGATAGGCCAAGCAAAACTAGCAACACAACCCGAAGCGTAGAGAAAAAACCCAGAAAAAAACGGCGACACCTCAAAAAACACCACGGGGAGGCCGAGGCAGTCTTCACAGGCTCACGATCGTAGCAAACAAGACACCCGAGCAAGAACAAAGAAACCATCCGCCAAGGCCTTACACCAGCAAAAAACAGAACAAACGGCCCGGGGAAAAAAGAAAAAACGCCAAAAACCCAGCCCTTCCCGAAGAAGAACCTACGGCAGCATGATCACCCAAAAAACCCACTATACCAACAAACAACATGGGGCAAGGGACAGCGCTAAAAAAATCCGAACTCAAAATGACCCACACACCCCAAAGCGCCTCCAAGCGCCACGAAAGGAACCCAGACATCCCAGGCAAACACAAACAAAGACACACTGGAGAACATACATGACACAACGAGCATTGACCAACCAAAAACCAACGGAGGAAATCAAAGCCAAAGAGATCCTCTTGAAAAATAAATTAACGAAGAAGCAATGAAAGTGAGATTTAGATTAAGTAATCAGGTGGAGCCGGCAGGACGTGATTGGAATTTGGGGTCTTAATCCTTAATTAGAATAAAAACAATATTGACCCAATCTCCCCGTAAGGTTGAAGAAAATGTCAATCATTACCTTTCTTGAATCATAATCTCATACGGAGACGGGCCCCATAATTACAAGAAGTCGGTACATTCAAGAGATAAGAGCAACAAATTAAGACAAACAGAAGCTAATTTGTTTTTTCTCCCATTCCAATAAAATTTTCAACTTCATGTATATATTATTATATAATTCATTGTAGCTATCTGCAGTTTAAGGTAAAGATCGAGGCTTCATGTTACCTGAGCAAGCGGCGGCCGGTGGAGACTGGAGAAGCGGCAGTCGGTGGAGGCGGAGGAGCTTTAGGCAGTGAGTGAGTGGAGTGTGAGATGAGTCTTAAAAAGACGAGAGTGAATCTGAGTTATGACACAGAGGATGTGATTAAAGGGTTCAAAAGATACACATACCTTGGATGAGCAAGACGTGGAGTTGCGTTTGTGGCTCTGAGATTGGAGATGCGGTGATGGTGGAGGCGTAGGCGTGGCTGGAGGAGTCTGAGGACTAGAAGCGGCGACGGTGGAGTTGCGTGGGTAGCGGCGACGGTTACAGTGGATTTGCACGAGTGAGTTTGAGAGACGAGAGTGAGTGAGTGTGAGAGGGGAGATGAGCGAGGGATTTCAATTCAAAAGACAAACTGAGACCTAGGACTGTGAACGAGCCGAGCCGCGATAAAAGCTCGTTTAGAGCTCGGCTTGATAAGGCTTGGTTCGACTCGACTCGAACTCGGTTCGTTAACCAAGTCGAGTTCGAACATAGTAAAGCTCGGCTCGTGGGCTCGCGAGCTTGGCTCGGCTTGGCTCGATTAAGCACTGTACATTTAATAGGGTGTTTTGGTGATTTTTTAAACTATTAGATATTAAACTGATATTTTCAGTGAAAAAAGTTTAAAAAAATGATAGTTTCCCCCCCAAAGTGCAAATTTGAAATAACACGATACACCAAAACAGAGCGTCAATTACTCAATTTCAGTTCCCCATCCCAGTTGCCTAAATCCCAAATGCAATCAAAGACCCCTAAATCCCAAATCGCGAACCAGACACTCTGAAATCGGTAATCTCCTAGGAATGTTATTTGTATATATGCAGAAGTGTTTTTTGATTTTGTAAGGTAATAGACATTTTGTAATGTTCAAAACTATCATAGTTAATTCAACATTGGATGTAAATATGAAATGATGTACGCAGGCAGATTGTTGTAAAAAAAGGAAACTTGGCTCGATCAAACCCGGATAAATGGTGGTTTGATCGAGCCTTATCAAGCTCGATAACGAGCTCGCGAGCCCTTATCGAGCTCGAGCTCGACAAGGCTCGCGAGCTCGATATTGAACCGGCTCGCGAGCCGGCTCGAGCTCGATTCTCAATTTTGAGGCTCTCGGGTCGAGCTCGAAACTTTGTTATGCGAGCCGAGCTCGATAAGAAAAGCTCCGACTCGGCTCGGCTCGTTTACACCCCTACTGAGACCCGCGGGTGTACCTATCTCACCCGCTTTCAAAACGGTCGGGCCGGGTATGGGTCTAATGTCATTGACTTATACCTTATTATTTACCTAGGTATGGGTCAAACAGGTGGATTTGAACCTCTTTGCCAAATCTAAGTGATGTTAGACGTACAAAGTAATGTGACAGAAAATAAATGGACGAGTGGATATAAAAAGTCAAACTTATCATATTTGCTGTTTTATTCATATCACTTTATACATACATCTTTCTATTCATTCCCTGTCACATTACTTCGTATAAACATCTTTTTAAAATTCTTCATACTTTTAGTATTAGTGATTTGAAAAACTACAATAGATAATTATTAGAGAATTACCGTGACAAACTACAAACCAAATTCAGAAAAAAGATTCTTTACACGGTAGAAACATCTACAATGGAGGATTAAAGTAAACTAACAATCCAAATGTTGATAATAGTTGAAAAAAATCAACTAAAAATAAAATCTTTTCACACTTCATCACTCACATATAACTTCATCGTGCTTCTTGGGTATATCGAAGGTATAGTCATCCAAACACCTGACCAAATGAGTTTTTTTTGGTACGAAACAAAACACTTTGCTAATCTTGAATTCTTTATCATCCAATCTAAAAATGACCCGATCATCAATCTCAGAACCTTAACCTTTCTTTACGAATATTTCTATAATTATCCCACTCATTACAGTCTAGATTATGATATTCATTAGTGAAATATACGTAATTATAACATCTTGAACAATTTCTACTCACAAAAAGAATTTGATCCCCGAAACTCTCTAACTCCCTAGGTCCTTTAATAGTAAAAGCATACAAGTTTTCTCATGAGAATTTCCTAAAAATATCAAATTTAGATCACATTTGTTGGCATTAGGGACAACGGTTTAATTCCATCCGTTAATACTATAAGATAAATTTAGTCTACCGATAATTGATATTTGTAAATGAAGTTTATATTTTTTTCACGTTTAAGAATTTTTGAGGTAAAATAAACAAAGAAATTGAAAACCTTATATAATATATAGAATCATGAATATTCAGATTTTGTTATTTATTAATACCATTAAAATAACAAAATTATGTGTAGGTTATTTTATAATATTTGAGTTGATCTTTTCAATATGAAAAAGCTTTTTGATAATAAGATAATTTAAGATTAGAACATTCCATCTTTTATATTTTTGGAATTAAACAACTCACAAACAACCCCTTGGGGGAGTTTATTAAAAAGACATTTGAAGTTTATATTTAATTAAAAGGCTATCAAGTTTTAAATTGTTAACTAAATAGCCATATTATTGATTAAGGGTAATTAGTGCTTAATTAGGATTAATGAAGTATTATGTAATCTTTTCAAAATTATACTATATTTCCACAAATCCGAAATTGTTGCAAACAAACCCAAACACCTTCTTCTTCCTCCCGCCATTAATGCATCTCTACCTCTGCATCTTCTTCTCTTCTTCTTGGCTTCGTCTACATCTTCTTCTTCCTCTGCATCTTCTTCTTCTTCCTCCTTCCTGTACATCTTCTTCTTCTTTATTCCTCTATATCTTCTTGTTCCTCCGCCATTAACATTTTCTTCTTCCTCCATCATTAACATCTTCTCCGGCAAAGATTCCCCTCCTTCTCCTCCTGACATTTCGTCTAAGTATGTGTATCTCCTTTTTACATTTTATATTTAGATTTACAAAGATTTAATAATGGATGGGGTTTGGGATATGATTTTGATTTAGTTGTTTAGGTTGTTGGGTTGTGTTTGATGTAATGCAAGTTGAAAGGAGTGAAATTTGTTGAAAATTTGTTCTGGGTATTTATTCTGGGTATGATGGATCGATTGTAGAAGGAGATAATTGAAAATGTATTCTGGGTACGATGGATCGCTTAAGCGATCTGGTAGGTCTGGTAATGCAGCAGATAGATCGCTTAAGCGATCAGATATGTGGCATAAGATCGCTTAAGCGATCTGGTTAAAGTCTATTGTATGGGAGCAAATCGCTTAAGCGATCAATAAATGGCATAAGATCGCTTAAGTGATCATGGTTATTTATACTGGATCGCTTAAGCGATACACTTGATCGCTTAAGCGATCCAGTATAAATAACCATGATCACTTAAGCGATACATCAGACCAAATATGCGAATGTGCGATTCTTTTTTAAAATATTTGAACCCTTAGTATGACATTTAAGAATATTATTTTTCTTGCATTACAGGTAGTTGACTATTATTATACATGGGACAATTTGTTTTGGGTGTTGAATATTTTGGTGAGTGGGTGGAGGAAGAAAGTAGGTGGAAGTGGATTGGGAAGAGCAAAGAAGTTATACCAATTGTTGTGAGCACAAAGGTTAGTTTTGATGAGTTGATTGATGAAATAATTAGAGAGGTAATTTGAGTTGCTCGCATAGTGATATAGTTGTGAAGTATGTTTTAAGCAGAGCTCCTGAAAATTATAAGGTACCTCCTACTATATTAAAGTTGGATGAAAGTGTGAAGTTATATATGATTGATATGGCAGATAGTGGTTCGAGGCCGATTTTAAGGGTTTCTTATGTAGAAAAACCGTTGGAAGTTGGTTCCAAGGAAGGGGATAACGAGGATGTAGGCGGAGATTTGCCTGGTTTTAATTTGAACTATGAGGCCATTGATTTGTTAGCTAAAAAATCAAGAGTAGACGGTCAATTGGGTGATGAGGAGGACACTATAGAAAAGGTTGGTGATGGGGGGCAGAATGAAAATGTTGAAGAGGAGGACCCGTAGATGTTCCCACGAGATGTAGAGATTCCTTTAAATACAGTTATGCGAGGCGTAGATTGTGAGGAAGAGAACACTATGGTCATTTATGTAGGTTCAAAGGGGGCAATTGGAGGTAGTAGTGGATCAGCTCATGTCTTTACGGATGGATCGGAGTTGCACATAGGGTATTTATTTGACAACAAAGAGGAAGTGGTGAGGAAGCTAAAACTTGTTGCTGTGAAAGGTAATTTTGAGTTCATCACCAAAAAGTCAAATTCATTGGCTGTGACGGTTGCATGTCGTGACCGAAAGTGCAAGTGGCGGGTTTATTGTAGAAGGTTGGCAGAGTCAGAAAATTTTATTCTTAGCACATATACCCGTGAGCACACATGTGGTTTGGGACATATTCTGGTGAGCATCGACAAGCGTCCAACGATGTTATTGGACAATTTGTCAAAAGTCGGTTAAATCGAAGGGAAAGGTCCATCTCCTAAAGACATTCGAGAGACTTGTGCGCCTGAGTTAGGATGTCTTTGTTAGTAGCGGAAATCTTTGGAAAGGGAGACAACATGCCGCAGATTTTGTGAGGGGGCACGCCGGAGCAGCACGTGCGGTATTAGAAGGCGTATCGTTATATGCTTGAGTTGACAAACCAAGGTAGCAAGACGGCTTTGAAGTGGGGACGGGGAATATGATGTTTAAATATTTTTTGTTGCTTATGGATTCTGCTATAAGGGTTTTGTAAACATGAGAAAGGTGTTGGGTGTTGATGGTTGCTTTCTAATGGGAAAGTATGGAGGTACATTGTTGGTGGCCTTTGCATAGGGGCGGCCAAGAATCACACATATCTGTTGCATGGTGTGTGGTTGACTACGAGAATGACGAGCCGTGGACTTGGTTTTTTCAGCCCCGATTCGTGCGATAGTGCTGGCTGTGCAGTTGTTCATAATATCCGATAGGCACAACTCTATAAAGAGGGGATTGCCACTATTTCTCCGTCAAGCACATCACGGATTACGTATGAGGCACCTTGGTGAGAACATAAAACAAAAGTTTAAGTATCTTTGGCCTCTTGAGGACATACTACATGGCGGTAAAGCTTATTGGGTTGATTAGTTCGAGGAGCACTTCTAGTAAATCTGAATCAAGGATGTTAGAGTTGCTAAGTATCTTGAGCATGATGTTGGTTTCGAGAGATGGAGTAGAGCTTACTTTCTTGGAAGAAGGTTTGATGTCATGACCACGAACATAATTTGAGTCCATAAATTGAAGTTGTTAATAGAAAGAGAGTTTCCAATAGTTGCACTTTTTGATGCAATCCAAAGGACAACTCGCGGTGGTTCCATGGCGTCATACGGAGTCGATAATTTTACTACAACCCTTGTTCATCAATTTGAAAATTATTGCAAGAACATATGGAACTATCAAATGCCTTTGTTTGCCTATCCTCTTAATGCTCAAAGAGTTTCTTGTGCGCGGCTATGGTCGGATACCTAGTTAACCTTGTTACAAAAACTTGCGGTTGTAAAGTGCTTGACATTCAACGTTTACCTTGTCCTCATGCACTAAACCTTTGAAACACCAACGGAAGTCGGATTTTGGTTCAGAATTTACATGGAACTTTGCTCCCCTTTCTATATGAGAGATCACTACATGCTAGCATATTGAAGCGATATATCTGGTGCCTCCGGAAAAGAAGCATGGGTAGTCTTTGCCCTGTGTAACACCCCACTTGAGGTACGTAGTTAAGATTTGATGAATGGTTTGAATGTTTATCGATTTATCCTTGGATGAAAAGGTGTCTTGGTTTGGTTGAGTGTTTTTCCTGAAATTTTGTAAGACTTGGTGAAATTTTAGGGTTATAGTCTTCGCCGGGGCGAAGAAAAATTGTCGCCGCGGCGATGAGGAAGTGCTACAACCCGTGTAGCCTTTGTGAGTTTTCGCCGAGGCGAAAATAACGCCTTGCGGCGGAAAGGGCCCGATTGAATGTTCCCCTTGAGTTTTTGAGATTTCTTTCTTTTGAGACTCAATGACCATTCTACCCCTTTTTGGCAGGAGAAGTGGGGAGTGAATTGTAAGGAAATTTCATGGAGAATAGTTTGTTTGGGGTTGTGTTTGCAAAGAATTAAAGGTCTTAAATGGGATTTCCAAGAGAGAGTAAGGGTATTTTGGGAAAGAGTGGAGAAAAATATGTGATATTAAGGGTTAGCTTTAGAAACCCTTTCATTTTGTTTCTTCACCACCACCTCTTTCATCCCTTTTTCTCTCAATTTTTTCATTCAAGATTCTAAGGATCTTTGAAGAGCTTTTGACTAGAAAGTGTTACAAGTTGATCCTAAGCACAAAAAGGTGAGAATCTTTACTCTAGAAGTAACTTTTATTTGTTGAAAGAGTGGGATCCTTATTAAGTTATGTATTGAAGGTTAAGAGAAAGTGTCAAGCCATCAAGAGTGGAGAGCTTAAGTGGTTTCTACTTGTGTCCAAGGTAAGTAAATTCACCTAAGTTGTGATTTACTTGATTGAATGATGTGTAGAGATTTTTAGATCTATGCTTGATGCTTGAATTTCTATGTTTAAAATGAGTTGATGAATTTAATGTTGTTATAAGAAAGAATTTCCACCATGAGAAGAGTGGATTGTGTTGTTAAAGTTGGAAAGAAGTGTGACTAGAATTAGAAGGATTTGAGAAGATTATTTGAAGTGTACTTTTCCTTGCAGGTTGTATAATGTTTTAAAGGAGTTGAACTCCTACTTTGGATGATTAAGAAAGAAGTATAATTGAAGTTAGAATAGAGTTTATGTATGCACACTTGTTGTTTGATGAAATGTCTAAAAGAAGCATGAGTAGAAGTAGAGAACCTTACTTTATGCAACATAACATATTTGCATGTCATGAATGCATATAAGAAAGATTTTAGGCATGTGCCATCCATATGCTTTTGTTTAATTGAGTAATCACATGAGAAAAATATATGGGAAATGGGAAAAGAATACTCTATGAATAGAGATGAAGAAAAGAATAAATTCTCCTAGAGTAAGAGAAAGAAAGAACTAGCATTAGAAAATAAAATGATTATTAAATGCTACAGGAGAGAAAAGAAAATAGTTGAGTGATGGGGAACTCGCGAGTTTAGAGTTATCCTCATGTAAACCGTTATGAGAAAGACGGCTCCGCCATGAGAGAGCGGAATGCATGTGAATCGCTATGAGAAAGAGCGATCTCCGCCATGAGAGAGCGGAATGCATGTGATCCGTTATGAGAAAGACGGACTCCGCCATGAGAAGGCGGGAATACATGTAACCGCTATGAGAGAGAGAGTCTCGCCATGAGAAAGCGGAATGAGATTGAGAAAAAGAAAAGAATAGAAAGAAAAGAAAAGAAAGAAAAATGAGAATTTGAATTAGAAAATTGATAAGAATACAAAGAGAAGCCCGATGAGTAATGCGGGGATGATAGCGTAGAGACTTTTTTACTCTCCCAGGGCACCTTTGTGCTCAACCGTTGTTTTCTTTGTTGTACAGGAAATAGGTGAGGACTTGGTCGGATGGACGTCGGCAAGCGGGGAGACTTGGCTATACTGTCCACTGTTTCGTTTTGTTTTGAAAGTCCTTGTACACATGATGTTTTGTTTTGTAAAGAATGTGATTATTAAGTAAAGAAAATTTTTGGGAAAGCTTGTTTGGATGAATATGCTACCTTTTTATTAATCGATATTACGGATTTGGTAGAAAGAAAGTAGTTGTTACAGCCAGAGGTGGCTGACATTATCCTCCAGCCGCCATTCAAGAAGACACCAAAGGGGAGAAAAAAGAGTTAAAGCGTATTCCATCAGCCTTTGAGGTTCCCTGGAAGATGAATAAGTGCTCAATTTGCAAGCAACCTGGTCACAAGAGAAGCAGTTGCCAAAAGTAATTAGGTTCGATTCGAAGAAGGATGAAATTCAGGGAGTTGCGAAGGGCAACTGTTGATGAGTTATTGTTTTCAATTATTGATGTTTTAAATTTTATTGTTACCTTTAATAAATTATCCTTTATATTGTGTATTCTTATTACATGGTCTAAATATTTGTTGGTGATTTTAGTTTGGAATTAGGTTGTCAAATTGAGGAAAAAATATGGAATTAATACGTGTTGGTAATTTTAGTTTGTCAAAATTCAGGAGAAAAGGTGCAAAAGTTTATATTGCCCACGATCGCTTAAGCGACTAAGTGTATCACTTAAGCGACAAAGTGTTTTCGTAATAGGATCGCTTAAGCGATATGTGTATCGCTTAAGCGATCATGCACCTGGACTGATTGATTCTGCCCAGGTGCATGATCGCTTAAGCGATCCACGATCACTTGGTCGACCATGGGAAAAAGACAAGATTAGCAAGAGATATCACGGATCGCTTAGCGATCATGCACTGGAGGCGGTTATTACGCCAATCACATGATCAGCTTAAGCGATCCATTATATCGCTTAAGCGATTCTTGTGCAAATAGTTTTAAAATTTATGGATACACCCCCACCTACCCACGGTGCATTATTCCCCTTGGGCCCACTTTGGAGCCAAAATCTTACCGGGAAAGGGCGTTACGATGCACAGAGGTCAGATCTGGCCGATAGGGCCTCTATATGACCTTTTCCGGCCAGATCGACCACGGATGTGGCCGAAAAAGGCCAGACGATCCGCCAGAACTGGCCGTAGACAAACAAAAAAGTCCAGATCTTGCCATTTGCGACAACCAAATATATGGCCGTCGTTGACCGTCAAAGTCGGACATTTCATTGAAAGTCCATGACTGCAAGATGTGGCCTTTTCTGGCCACATCTACGGTGGATCGGCAGGGAAAAGGTCACCATTCCCGGCCATTACCTAACTTATTTCTCGTTTCGGCTTGTTGTCACTGGCGGTAGCAAGAATACTCGGGAAGTTGGGTGGGTGGGGGTGTTTTGTTAATTTTTAAACTTTTTCTTGATATTAATGAAATTAATTCACTTAATAGGTCGAAAATTAATTAAAAAATATACTAATATTTCCTAAATAATTAAGCAAACAAATATAAAAATATCTTGAGCAGATCGTAAACCCCATATGTTTAGCATAGCGTAGTAGCAGGTGCCTTTGACGAATGTAAATGTAATAACGGAATAGGTGCTCCGAGCAGAATCGTAAGCCTTATAGGTTTCATCTTGATGTGTAAAAGAACTATATGTTTTATATAAATGTAATAAGCGGAGCACGGGTGCTCTGAGCAGATAAGTAAATTACCCTATAGGTTTAAAGCCATCCCTTGACTGGGTTTCATCTTGACGTGTAAAAGAACTATATGTTTTTATATAAACGTAATAAGCGACGAGTATGCTCACGAGCAGATCGTAAACCCATAGGTTTCATCGGCGTGTAAAAGAACTATATGTTTTATATAAATGTAATAGCAGACGGGTGCTGCGACGAATCGTAAACCTATAGGTTTCATCTTGACGTGTAAGCGAATTATATGTTTTATATAAACGTAATATGAGCAGGTGCTCCGAGGCAGATCGTAAACCCTATAGGTTTCATGCCGACGTGTAAAAGAACTATATGTTTTATATAAATGTAATAACGGAGCAGTGCTCTGAATGAATCGTAAACCTATAGGGTTTCATCTGACGTATAAAAGAACTATATGTTTTATATAAATGTAATAAGCAAGCGAGGTGCTCTGAGCAGAATCGTAAACCCTACTAGGTTTCATCTTGACATGTAAAAGAACTATATGTTTAATATAAATGTAATAACGGAGGGCAGGGTGCACTAAGCGAATCGCTTAAGCGATCTTTTCAGCGAGAATGACAAGCGCCCGGACTATGATCGCTTAAGCGACCCATTTATATCGCTTAAGCGATTCTTCCTAAAGACACATGGTGCTTAAGCGATTTATGATAGCTTAAGCGATCTTTTCTGAGCAGAATGACAAGCGCCCGGACTATGATCGCAAGCAACCCATTTATATCGCTTAAGCGATTCTTCCTAAAAGACACATGGTCGCTTAAGCGATTTATGATCGCTTAAGCGATCTTTTCGAGAATGACATACGCCGGACTATGATCGGCAAGCGACCCATTTATATCGCTTAAGCGATTCTTCCTAAAAGACACATGGTCGCTTAAGCGATTTATGATCGCTTAAGCGATCTTTTCGAGCGAATGACATACGCGGACTATGATCGCTTAAGCGACCTTACGTATCGCTTAAGCGATTCTTTCTAAAATGACATACGCGGACCTTGGTCACTTAAGCGATTTAAGATCGCTTAAGCGATCGTTTCTGGAAAAGTCTTGGTCATTTAGGAGAGATATGTGGACAAACAAAAATATCTTATATGGACACACCATACATATTAAATTGAAACTGCTGATGAATTATCTTATATGGACAAACAAAAATATATCCCAAATATCAGATCCAATTCTTTACAATGATCACACCATACATAGTAAATTATTTACAATTTCCTATGCACTGCCTTTAATTTAGTTTTTGATGCCAAAGAGTTTAGAATCCACAGTGAATGGTATCAGGGCAGTCCATGCTTGAAAAGATGCCCACGACATCATTCTTCCCGATGCTTTCTGGCTCTGCACTAGCATCCAATAAATTCAAGATGATATCTACAAGGGCGGCTAATATGGTGCCTCGGTTGACTTTCTGTGGAGATTGACCATTCCATCTTAATGACCTACAATTTAAAACACCATAATATGAGAAAGGCATGAATTAGAAAATAGTCAAGCCAATGAGAACAAATTAAATAAGCAGTTTTGACACAAAGTACACATCAAAACACTATTGAAAATGAACATGTATATACACCCTTATTGATGATTATAACAGGTATCACATGAACTCAACTCAAAAAACCCAAGTATGAACATCAACATCACATAAACTACAAAATTCAGCGTCCAACTTTCATACCCTTTGATTGGGTTCTGGTCACTCAAAACGGATCCATCTGCCCATGGAAGCATGACGGCCCACATGCTACGAGTCTCTCATTGTTTCGTCATTCAAAGTGTCCATCAGTTGTTGGTCATGTCGAATCCCGAATAAACTTCAGGGCATATGCCCCACATTCAGCGCTACAATAGGAAGAAAACATTAGCATTATAATAAACTTATAGAACAATTGTATTATGTAAGTTAGTTTTAAACAAAATTTACCTTGACTCATTTATTGGGCAGGTAGAGCGCTAAATTGGCCACTTTCCGGGTAGTACCTGATCACTCAAGTGCCCAAACATCTCTTTCTCACGCAAGGCGTGGGAACAACCCAGCACATGGCTCAACTCGACCTCCAACCGCTTGTCTCGACAAATGGTTAGGTTGCGAGTCAAGGATCTTGAAACCCCTCCTCTAGATGCGCAACGACTACTATCCAGTGCATCTATTTAACGAGGATGATGTAGTACACTCTTTTAACAAAGGCCCAACCGTGGCCATATTTGGGCCGATCCCCCCTTATGTACGCATAACTCGCTATCAAACTCCGGAAATCATGCGGGGATGCACGGACTCAAGCGCGGCCAATCATTTTCGCTTCGGTCCTTTTGCTACATCACTAGCAACGACATTTTTAATTAAAGTGCGATATGCCGAAACAAGCATTTGCCCAAACGCCACATTGGTGATAAGCACGGTCGGGATACAGATCACCATCACTAGTGCATCGTAGCCTCATCAGTGCCAATATCTCATCAATATGCTGCATCAAATAAAAACAACAAGATAAGTATGGAAAACACAGGCAAAAATAAGGAAAATTAAGTGAAAATAACTCACCGAGTCCTCAAGCCACGTCCCCATCGCAACAACAACTGAAATCATTCCAGGATAATCCCTGTCTTACACTTTATATGGCCATCACTTCCTGATCCATTGTAATAGGCATAAAAGAGTTTTTTCTTTTCCTCTATTGGCCTATACAAATCAACATTTGAGTCTAATTTCCCTTCCCTACTTCCTCCCCCTTCCTTCATTTTTACATCCCCGCTTCCTTCGCCTCCTACCTCCCCCCCCTCCATTATCACTGCCCCACTTCCACCACCAACCTCCTCAACCTCCTCCATTTCTGGTTGTTCCTCCATTTGTTTCTTCATTTTCTTTTTCTTTACCTATGTCACTACCATGTAAGGCAATTTCACAAACTTGCTCTTTCGGCTCTCTCTTTTCAAGCCAATTTGCACTTCAACCGCCTTTAATTCTCCACCAACTTCCTCCTCCATTGTACCAACTTCGCCCTCCATTGTACCTACTTTCTCTCCCAGCTTATCCATTTTCTCCTCCACCCTTTTCATTGTTTCTTCCATCTTGTCAAACCTTGCATAAACGGCCCGTTGTAAAACTCTCAAGCGGTAGTTTATGAGGTCAACAACCTCATTCTCCCCACGCCGATGTCTCGACAAAGCGGTACTTGTTATGCCCGGTTTCTTTGAGGCATCTGAACCTCTTCCTCCCTCTTCTCCTCCTCATCCTCGGCCCCCGAGCTTCATTATCCTCGGCATCAACGACATTGTCAAGCAATGGCCGATCGCCATGCCATCACATGCGTGACCCCTTTTCTTTTAGGTCCCGTGCATCAGTGGCTCTATCTGTTCATCCCTTTCATCCTCCATTGCTCGAAAGATGTGACATAGTCCTCTTCCGCTTCTTCCCCAATAAGCGGTCGAAAGGAGAGATCGACTCCACAATAAGAAATAAAAAATGAATCGATTGAAGCAAAATAAAAAAAGCAAGCTGCATATTCAAAAGCAATCCTTCAATCTTACCCCAGTGCTTGAATCTCAATCTCTAATTGGCCATAATCCCAATAGGTTCTGACTCGACATGTCACCGCAACATCCTAGGAAAGGAAATTCTTGTTGCACATCCAAATTGTTGCTCCTCCCCCACCTTAGCGAAGACAGGGATGGCCTCGTACATCCAAGCCTACATTGTAAAAAAACAGTCCATTTCATTATTCAAACACACATATTATAAAAAATATAACAGAGAACTATTAATATTTACCTGCATTGCCCATGGGAAGCCAAACAAATTATACATGCTTGGTTTAGCCTTCCCGCCCTATTCGGCATGCTTTAACGCCATGTCTGGTAACCCTTATGAACAAGATTATAACCTACAAATACACATTTAGAAATACGAAAATTAAATTTCTGCACTATAAGGCCTGGGGAAAGGGTAACAAGTGCAACCAAATGTTTTTAAAAGTTTATAGTTGGGCACAATGTTAAAAAGTGTTTGAAAATGCGAGATATTGGTTAACACGAAAAAAGGTAACCTATTTATTAAGAATACAATAGTTTGAAAAGCTAAATTCCAGTAAGCTAATGACATGGAAGCTTGTTAGACCCTATTTTACAATATGCCTATAATTTCTCTTAGCTCTGCCATTTTGTTGTTGAGTATGTGGACAAGGGTGCCTAAATATAATGTCATGCTCATTTAAGTAAGGTAAAAGGGTTTTAAACTCCCCACCGCAATCAGTTTAAAGGCATTTCAATTTGGTTTCAAATTGTCTTTCTACTAACTTATGAAATTGAAGAAACAGAGACTTTGTTTTAGCTTCAGTTTTAGAGGGAAAAGCCAATGGGTCTGCTAAAGTCATGTATGTAGTATTTATAGCATTCAATGGACACTTGTGGAGAGGGGCCTCAAAGTTTAGAATGAATTAGTTCAAGAGGCTTGGAAGCTCCACTCGAAGAATATGGAAAAATAGATTGTGCAATCTGTGAGGTTTTGGAACAATCGAAAAAATGAGAGAGAATTCAAGAATATTGCAAAGCTATTTCTTTTATTTCTTGATTGATTACGGTGGGCACTTCACCAATGTTTTACATGTGTACGGTAGAGTACGTCAAGACTAAAGTAAAGAGAAAGCGTTGACTTGGGCTAACTACTTAAAACACACTAGTAAAAAACGACAGCGTATAAAGTATCACTTTAAGCAAGTGAAGGATAGTTGTGACATTTTACTTCTTTCAGCTTCCAGCATTTGTCTTTAATAGTCAACATCCCTCCTCAAGCTAAAGCGCCTGCGGTTTGAGCTTGTAAAAAAAATCTTTGACTTCGGCAATAAAAAAAATCCCATCACTCTGCGGTAAAATGAATTGAAACTCCAACTTCACTACACTTCGATCATATTGGCGAGATCTCAACTTCCCGCATTTGGGATCACATCTTCGTAACCTTGAGGCCTGTCGCGCACGGCCCAATCCTCAACTACTACACAAACTCGATAGGAACTTCACTTCAGTGAAACCAAGCGGTACCCTGCTTCAAGGCCTTTGTCAACGGCTCCACCTTATCTACTACACAAACTCAATGAAAGGAACTTCACTTGATAAACCAAACAAGACTACCCGGCGGGTTTGTCAACGTCAAGTCACTTCAATATGCCAACATCAACAATAGCAAATTATCAACAACTTTCACTTCAATTTTAATCTATTAACAACTTTCACTTCAATTTTAATCTCATTGCTAACCACAAACTCAATTTCAACTACTACACAAACTCAAAAGAAAAAAAAAAAAAAAAAAAAAAACTTGATTCGGTATACTACTAACAACTTCAAGAACTTCACCTCGGTATCCTAACAGCAACAACTTCAATTGAAGCTCTGGTGAACTCCAATTAACGGACTATTCATGCACAACTTCAATTGTGGAGAAGGGCCTCAAAGCTTAGAATGAATTAGTTCAAGAGGCTTGGAAGCTCCACTTTAGAAGAATATGGAGAAATAGATTGTGCTATCTACCAAAGCCCGACATGCTAAGCAAAATCGCAAAAGACTTAACAAGGTTTATTATGCATTTAATTGTGCAAACACGGTGCTCAAAACTTGTTCATTGGGGAGTCCAAGTCTCTTATGTCATAGCATTGCTTTTTAACTTGTCGGTACACAAAGCTTGACGGATAAAAACATAAGTTTTCTTGATAGAACAATTAAGTGAGATGACATACATGGGAGTGTATTGAAAACAACTTTAAGCTCCCATTGTAACAACACAATCTTGGTGACTTTGTCCTTGATCATATAATGATCGCAAGGAATTCAACTACAAAAATTATTATCCTTGATGTACCAAACTTATTCTACGATGTATGGAGTAGTTGTTGCATAATTATTAGAAACATTGTGAGTAGACAAAGAGGCTTGAATTGAGGAATTATAACCTTGAGTGGAGAAACTTGATGTGAAATCATATGGTGAAACATTGCATGCTTGAACAACCATATTAGTTTGAGGAGAAGCTGCGGTATGGCTTGAAATAGGCTTGTTTCTATTAGCCTCTACCATAATCTCTTCCTCCTCCTGGCCAGTTAGGCCCGAAAGTCTTGAGAATATTAAGGAACAAAATTCACATGTTGAGCTACAAGAGGTGAGAGAGGTAGGATTAAAGTATTGAAATTGGGGAGTTTCTTTGAGGCACCTATGTACTATGGAGAGGGATTATAGCCGGCAACACTAACACCTTTATGACCAAAACTAGGACTATAGTCCGCATCAGTGGCACCTTGATGATTAACAACATTATCATTTGATTTCTGGTTCTTATTCTAACCAAACTTATAATTGACATTTCTTGCTAAACTAACCAAATTCGCCAAATCTCCATTGAAGTCTAAACAATGGCGGTGATAGCAAACCATTGTTCTTTTCTAATTTTAACTCATACTTTTTGTAACAAATATTATGCCTTTTGCAATGATATACTTCCAATTCTAGAAGTAACGTTAACTAACACAACAATGAACTCGGGAATATATTAATGTGACAAAATTGGAGTCTCATATCTTAGTAATCATGAATTACTAAGATATACTTTTGTAACAAATATTATGCCTTTTGATGAAAATAATGACTACTAACCAAAAGTAAATAAATAAAAAGAAAATATATTAAGCGTGACAAAATTGGAGTCGCATATCTTAGTAATCATGAATTATAAAAGAAAGATTAAACATGAAAGTGATATCCATTTAAAAATGCATCAATTATTAAGCCTCTTGGATGTTTCTTCAAACATGTAGCTGTAGCACACCATAAAAACCAAATCTCGGCAACCACAATAACATTGACATATTATTAAAAAATGAGTGAGAAAATATGTCAACGGATCCTTAGAATTCACAACAAAATGCTATAGAGTAGGAAACAATAAAAAAAAGAGATCATAATACATCACCTCAAGCCCAACATAGAAGGGCAATTCGCTTCTTTATCCATCTTATCGTTGATGAATCTTTATTGTCCAAGTATCTTGAGTAACCAACACATCCATACTTGAAATCCTTAAGAGTACGACCCTCTTTTGAAGCTTCCAACTTAGTTTCTTCCACAACATACAGGGGATTGGTCATACACCTTAAAATCGGGGTAGGGCAAACTTTTGAGTTTTAATAAATAAAACCCTTAATCGAATGAAAAAACAGGCACTAAACTTCAAAACATAGTTCTTAAAGATTAGAAAGGAAGAAGACACTAGTATGTGCATGCACAAACACAAATATGTGTATAGAAACAAAAAAATCGAAAGAAGCCAAGAAGTTAAACAACATTAGCGTCGTATGGACATCGAGTCTAAACATTAGGCAACAATTCATAGCAACAATTACAAACACTTGAAGCACCAATACGACAAAGGAGTGCAGTTAGTCCCCAATAAAGTAGATTAATTAGCACGTTAACCAAACTCACACTTAAACACTCCCACCTTCTCCACCATCACGGCTTCAACACAATCTTCCCCACAACTATCCCTGAACACATTAATAATGAACAACCCAGTTTAATCTTTACACTTTATTACATTATATATCACCAATGAGACTAACAATAAGAATTTAAACAATAAAAAAAATACCATAGTTGCATTGTTGTTCTCAACGTTGTTGGTGTTGTTCGTTGTTGGTGGTTATCCACCTTATCTTCTTCAAAACCAAGCTTTTCATCCATTTTCGAGTCATTTGACACTTCTAAATCAACTATTGCAAAGAGAAATAGAACTCAAATAAATACATAGAAATATAACATTAGACAGACAGTCAAGTCTTAATTGTAAAGAGCAAGAATGTATGGTCCAGAAATATACGTCTAAATCGGCAGTTTGAGGACGAATCTGGTATTTTGGATGGCTCCTCCCTCCTCGGTGGATCTTTTGTTAGAATGTGCATGTAGACCACTCACTGTACATTCCTTTGCAAGTATATCTTTTACCACCAATCACTTCAATCAAATCACAAAACTCACAACACGCTTATAAGTCTCAGAAGGCTAAACAAAAATATAAGATTCTAGTACCAAGCAGAAGGGCCACTAAAGAAGAATAAATAGCAATGGATCAATACAAAATGCCATATCACAAAAATTTGCACAACTACCAACCTTCATTAGTACCACGTTTAAAACAAAAAAAAGATAATCAGTGAAACCCATCACAATTATCAGAATTACAATCACGAAATAATTATTGGTTTGGAGATATCATAATAGTAGTACACTCCCAATGAGTTAATGACACGGAGCATTGCAATACTAGAAAAAAGCGAGAATATAAAAAATGTAAAAGTATAAAAAACCCAACCCCAACAAACCAAATTTGATTAATTCATTACCTTTTTGAGGCGTATCATTCTCATCATCCATCTGGAACATTGAAACATCAACAAAAGAGACTTTCATTAATTGTTATCATGCACGCTATATTGAAATAAAAACAAAATCCCAATTCTTAGAAGCCAAAATAGTTACTGTTAGGGCCAAAAATCGTCTTGGGCTTGATGAGGCTCAATAATGAAATAACTATGTCACGGTCCAAATCCTCAACCCAATCTCGATTGGGCCTACGCTTAAAATTATCTTGCGATCTGCACACTCTATGAGTTGGGCTATCTTATAAGTTAAGCTAAACTAGGTTTCAGTCAATTAGCCTGCAACAGTCTATAAATAGGAAATCAGAATCTCATTCTATTTCTTCTTTTACTAAGATTTCAAATCTTATTTAAACTATTAAACTTGATCTGATAAGGTCAAGAAATCATATCTCTTTCATGATAGGGATTATCTCTCAAAATAGGACTTAGTGTCCTCCTAAGATTCCAAATCTTATTTAAACTATTAAACTTAGTCAAGAAATCATATTTCTTTCTTGATAGGGATTATCTCCCAAAAAAGAGGACTCAATGCCCTACTAGGATTCTAACCCCTTGGGTTCACTATAAAAACAGAGGCTTGCCCTCTTATTAGAGGCCAATCTCCCATAGTCAATCTACACTACTCAAAACCATTTATTTGTTCCTAAAGTTCTTGCTCCCAAGAACCCGACGTCTCAGTGGCCTTAATCTCATAGGATCAGACCCTATTTTCATAATGGTAAATTTTTTGCATCTATAGTTACCTTTTTAAGGCTCCAGATTCTGATCTTCATACTCTCCAACATCAATGGTAAAATTAGCAGGTGGTGTTGCTTGTGCCACATCAATTTTAGCAACAACGGGCGTGGTCTCTAGATCAGGCGATGCAAACTCTTGGGAGCTGAAAAATAAAAAACTAAAAGCTAGACCTGAATCTCCAACTGGGAAGATGAAATTTCTCTGCAGCTTTGGTGGGAAAATGAGAAGAGAGAGCTGACTTTGGGCAAACCTGTTTTCTGGTGAATGTGAAAGGATTAACACGTTTCAAGCATTTGCATGTGAATGTAAATGGTCTCAGTTTACGAGAAAATTAATCAAGTTTTGAATGGACCTTTGATGCCCCAATTATATGATACCATATCTCTAATAACAATTTATTATGCCAAGACTTTTGATGCCCTAATTACATGATGCTTCTTGTCTAATAATATTCCACCATGTCAAAATAAAGGAATTTCAGAGTTTCAAAATGGTCACATATAGTCTATGCCTCAAAAGTGAAAAGGATGTTCGAGAAAATTTGTAAGTATCTCAACTAATCCCCCAAATCTTGAAGTTGGCAGTCGGATAAATCCCTTCAGTGGTCATCTCTATTAGCAATCCAGGTAGATCGAACTTAGGACCTCCTCAGTAATACACTCAATAGTCCTAGTTGATAGTTGGACTACCCAGTGGTGGTTAGATTGAACTATATATTATTTCAACTTAAATGTATCTTATTTCTCTTACAAAATTAGTGTTGTAACAAATCATTTACCCACAATTTATCGTCATCTAAAATAATTACAATTGATTTGTCAATTAGAATATTTATTCCAATAATTAGAAAAAAAAAAAAAAAACTATTTTCAAGAATTCTTGGGTGCGTTTGGCACATTATTTCTACCCATATTCCTAATCCTATTCCCCGAATATTGTTTGGCACATTACTTGAGAAATATTAGTATATTTTTTAATTACTTTTAGTCCCCTTAAGTTCATTAATTTCATAAATACCCCTAGAAAAAAGTTTACAAATTAACAAAAACACCCCCTAAACCCATACTTGCCAGATTCCGGCAACCATCGTATGTGGTAGCTGGAATCTGTCACAACAGCCTAAACCACAACCGAAACTAGCCGGTAATTCACTGATCTGATGGCCATATATATCTTTGCGGCCGTCGACGGCCAGATCTGGCCGTAGATCTAGCTTTTTCCAGCCAGATCCATGGTGGGTCTGGCTGGAAAAGTCCATATCAATGCCCTACCCGACAAATCCGACTGGTCTGTGTCGTAACGCAATTTTTCACCCAGATTTCAGCGGTGGTGGCTAGAATCTAGCGCTACGGGTGGTGGGGGTATTTTTGTCATTTTATAAAAATTTTATATATTAGGGTGTTTAGTTAAATTAGCAAACCTATGGGGTTTTTTCATAAATTTTTAAATTTTACCTCGTAATACTTCCCTATTCAACTATCCAATATTATTTTCAAAATCTTGTCCAAAATAATAAAACAAAAGGACCACTTGTTACATAATTTCTATTTTCTCAATTATATCAAGAAATACTTTTTCTCTAATTCTTCTTGCCCATCAAAGATTATTTAAAGTCTATCCAATAAATCTTTATCACAATCTCTTTCTAGTCTTTTCAATGCACCGTATCTGAACTTTTCTTTCTCCGGGAAAAAAACAAGGGCCCAAAACTTGAAGGCCTAATGGAAGAGACCGTTAGCATACTGTGCAACACATTTGGATAGCTCCCTAAATTTTATGAAGGCTTGTTTGACTAATGTGGACTAATATATTAACCATACAGATCAACTAATAATAATGATTAAAAAAAAAAAAAACCTATAATTTTTTTGGGTCTTGTTAAAAAGTGATGTAATGATATAAAAAAATTAAAAAAAACCTATATATTTTTTTTTTTGAATAATACGACACCAACAACCCCTTCTCACAAACTTTCTCTCACAACCTTGACATGACAACTTGCAATTAGTCAGTTCACAACGGATCTCACATGGGTCTCATTAATTAATTGCAAGTTGACTAATTGTGAACTGTCACAATAGGATTATGAGAGAAAGTTTGTGAAAAAATGTTGTTATAATATTATTTATTTATTTTTTGGTCTATTTAAAGAGTGATGTAATGATTAAAAAAAAGTTGTATTTTTTTTTGGTCTTTTTGAAGAGTGATGTTAAATTTACAACTCAATCTCACAACCTTTGACGTGAAAGCATGTCATTGGTCAGCTTGCATAATAGGTCCCACCTGTCCATTTGTAAGCTAACCAATGCAATTTTTTAAAACCCAACCCGGGGTGAAACCCGACAAAGTTTCCGAGTCCCAGGTTCACCGATTGACAAAAACTTTTAAAATTAAGCAAACACACCCCTAAAAATTATAGTGAGTCCCTATAGGTTTGAAATTTATCAAACATACCCTAAATGCAAATCGATCGGCAATTGAGTGGCTGCGGCGACACGCCAGATGCAACCCTCATCGTCCCTTGAGCCCATTCCCATTAAAATATACCCAAGATCTGGCCTAAATAGATTTGATTTCGGCCAGATCTCATCGACGTCGGCGTCGACATTCTAGGCCAGATCTCATCAATGCCGACGTCGAAAACCCTCCCCATCACCTAGAAATTACTCCTCTCTTCCTCTCGACCAAAACACATCTCACCCCACCCCCGTTAGCCTTGCTAATGCTGAAAAAATCCCATTGTTGCTGCAGCTAGTTTTGTTCAATTTTTGGTCGATTTACTCATCGGAAATCAACTCTGTCACCACCATTGCATTCACCGGAACTTTATCATCAAAAACCCCAACATTCCGACTGTCAATTGTTTGCCGATTATCCTCCCAAATCCTAGGGTTTTTGGTGAATAGGAAAAATATAAACCCGGCCCGTTGAAGCTTCCAGGTCCCGATTGAAACGGTTCAACCGGTCGGGTCAGGCTAGGTTTTAAAACATTGAACCAGTGACAAGTTGTCACATCGAGGGTTATGAGAGAATGTTGTAAGAGAGAGTTGTGGACCTAACATTATTACTTTTTAAAAGGCACTGGTATTCTGTAAACATCAATTTTTGAGTGACTCTCTAATATTAAATAAAAAAGTTAAATTATGTCATGCATTTTTTGTGTTAATATTGTATTATTATAAAAACAAAAAACAAGAATTTAATTCAAAGTCCTCTGGAAGCTAATAGTCTTCATATCAGAAGTCTTATTTCATTAACGTCTTAGAGTTAGAGGAGTTAATCCTAGTATTTTCGACGATAGAATATGAATATAAGGGACTGAAAACTAAGGGGTAAAATAATTATATCATGATGACCATGAGATAATTAAATTAAAATAGCAATATTAAAAGTAAAAATTACAACTTGAATACTATTATTTTAATTTTATTAATTATATCTTTCTCTTTCTCTTTTCCTCCAAAGAGTTGCATACAAACCGATAACTATCAATATTGCTCCCAGAATTCTGAAATAATTGAAATTAAATTAATTAGTTAATTATGAAAAATGATAGACTGATCAACAATAGTAATTAATAATTAATTCAAGAAATTAATTAAAATTTAAACATACCCTCCCAAGTGCAGGGCATCTCCTAAAATTAGAATTCTCATAATGGCGGAAATTATTGTCGCTAAAGGCCTAAATGCTGTCATGAAAACTGGACCTCTCCTTCTCACCACCAATGTTTGAACATAAACTGGACCTCTCCTTGTAACCTTAGTTAATGGCGATAAAATTTAATGTTCATGATTTAAAATGATGTATATATACTATATAAAACTTTACTTTCTCCAATAGAATTTCCACTTCATGAATTCTAGATTGTTCTAGTGCAAGGAAAGTGGCGCATGACTAGGCTAGTGCATGCATCACTTGTATACTGTAAATTATAATTCATCCCCACCATTAATTGTTTTGTTTTGTAAATCAATATATGCGAAAGCGTAAGAATTCATAAATACCTTACATCCAAGTTTATAGAACAACAATTAGAGTACTTGACATGTCTTCTCTTTCAATAAGTTTTTTTTTTTTTGGTAACCGGTGGTGTTCAAGTTCGCTTACGCACGTTTCAACTTTGAAGTTAACGACAGGGTAATCCTCCAATGATCATTCTTATTAGCAATAAAGGTGAATCAAACTCAAGACCTCTTGAGTAATACACTCACAAGTCCCAATTGACCGCCTGACCACCCAACCACCCAAGGGTTGGTGTTTCTGTAATTTAATCACAGTATAAATACTTCTGACAAAATCATATAACAGAGAGTAAAAGAGAAAATCTATAGATGTTGCTATGATTGATTAATTGATGGCCGTGACTCAAAGACAAGATCCCTAGGTATAACTAATCCCAGTAACTAAAGGGTTTACCATCCGACTACAAGGGGACATGTTACAAATGTTATTTGGTAACTGTCACTAATGGGTTATAGATAGTAAGTGCACTCATGGATGCTTAACCCAATAATTCTATTACTATAATGAAAATTTAGTTCAATGAATAAATTGTTGATCATGAGATGTAAAAAAAATTAATTAAAAATGTTGACTTTATGACTCATAAGCAATTGAAAGATAAGTCACTCTGTTATAACGAATTTAGGGCATGTTTGACACGCAATATAGTATAGTATTAAAAAAATCACATAACATAGCATGATATTGCATTGTATTATATAAGGTTATACTAAATGTTGAATGATGTTCAGTAGAATACTACGTGACATTATTTTAATACTATACTATATTTGGTATATGAATTAGAATATTGCGTGACATTATTTTAATCCTATACTATATTTGGTATATGAATTACAGGGTATAATATCGGCTTTTTTTTCTAACATAAGTTCATTTATTAAATACTAATATATTTTTAATTATTATCTAACTAATAATTAAAAAAACAAGTCAAAAGATGAACGTGTTAGTAGTCAATGTTGATTAACAGAAATCAAAACACTGTTCAATGCAGATCAATGTTGGTAAAACAATGGTCAATGTAGTTTGACCTGGCCTTGCAAATTAAATTTATAAATATTAAACTAATTAATGTTGAGTGAATTACATTAAGTTATGTCACAATTTTACTTCTCATTATTTTATGTAGAATATACTGCATTATTTTAGACTTGACATTGTTTAATGCTAGTAGTTTTGTCACCAAACACAACATTGTATTATTTAGTGATATACAGTGTCTCTAATGTTATGCTATGTTGCTTGCCAAACATACCCTTATTTCATTATACAATCAAATTCTCCATAACAAACTCTTTTTGTCGTAACAAATCAAGAGTATAATATGACATAAATTCTTTTTTGTCTATTTTTGTGTGGTTCTTTTTACATAAGAAATTGTACTTATCAAGGAGAAATCTATAACAATGATTACCATTTTTTTATATTGTTCCTATTTGATTAAATTGTACTGAAATGACGTTTATGCCCCTAGACCGTCTAGCACCATCACTAACCTCCATTATCTGATAGGGGTAACAGTACCACGTTCCAAAAATACTGGATGACAATGGTAATTCTTCAAAAATTATGGATGAATATGATATTGTCCCGAGAAAGTAGTAATATGTGTAGGTTTTATGTTTTACAAACACAACCCCTTCTTCAACTTCAATGCTTCTTCGCCAACGCCTCACAACTCTCACTCGCCAATGTCGCCATCTCTCCACTTCCTCTTCATCCGCCAAAATCCCACTTCTCTACACGCACACAAATGAAAATCAAAACGATGCTGTCACTCTCCAACTCCTCTCGTGGGGGAGAGGCGCGTCAGGCCAGTTGGGCGGTGGCATTGAAGAAGTGAGACTCTACCCAGCCCCAGTTGCAAACCTCAGTCTTTCTCTACCCTTTACCATCTCCCAAACTTCCGGTCGACTTGTTCAGAAAGATTCTGAAGTGGATTCGGGTTCTAGTTTGAATATTTCATGTGGGTTGTTTCATA